>CAUYON010180482.1:0-29927 GCA_963573935.1 Arctocebus calabarensis
TTTATATAGTGATCAAGGAAATGCCATGAAGGATATCTGTAACAGTATGATCAAAATATTTCTGAATGTATATGAATCGTGCCCTGTGATTGCACCAATGTACATAATTATGATTCAATAAAATTATTAAAAAAAATGTAATTTAAATCAAAAATTATCCTGGAACTATCACAAATGATTATAGCTCCTTTGAGGGCCATCTCTTCTCTTCAAAGTTCTGGTTCAGTGACAAGTATCCAGCCCCCATATCCCCTAATAACTCTATACAGAGCTCCCATCCACTCCTCTGGCTTCCTCATGTGCTTGTTCTAAGAATATATTAGTTTCAAGATAGTCACTAGCCACCTTCCTGCACCATTGAGAGCCAGTGATCATTGGCTTACTTTGACCAATGAAATGTGGGAGGAAGATCATTCGCCCTTCTGAATTGAGTCCCTCCAAGCCATCACTTAGCCATATGGGCTATTGCTCTGCCTGGAGCTCAGGAATGTCTAAGCAAGGTAGGGGCTTATGTAAGTTGGGCTTCAGGGAACAGAGGCAGCAAAACAGAGGCACAGTGACCTACACTGGATATTTGATATGAGCAAGAAATAAAGCTCATAATAGGCCACCAAGGGGTGGGAACCCTGTCACTGCAGCAAGGTGGTCTACGTTGACTGTACACTTTCTTTCTGAGGCTGCTGGGGAAACACACCACACCGAGGGTCTTCAGAGAGAAGGCTGTGGTGAACTTAACAGTGCATAGCTTGGATGCCTCTAAGAAGGGACGTGTTGCCCCAGCCACTGACAGGCACTGCATCTGCTCCCTCAGGGATGAACCCAGTGTAGGGACCCTGCCCCCGCCAACTATGTCCTCCCAGGTGAGACTCACACCTGGGGCCCGGTCCAGACAGGGGTATAAAGGACTGGCTAACTCAGGGCAGCTCTAACAGACCCTTTACTCCAGCATCCTGTGGGTTCAATCAACACTGTCAACTGGCCTGGGTCAGAGTGGTGCCCACTTTCACTCCTTCCCCTCACCCCTGTCAACACACAGTTCTTTCCCAGCCTACATCCCACACACTAAGCCCTATCTCAGAGTGTCTTCCCAGAGAACCTGACCTGCAGAAAGAGCAGAGATGTGGGGTGTGCTACCCAGACCCTGGGCCTCCACACATGGGGGTCACCCAAAATAAGGGGTAGGCAGATTTCTGGCAGCCTCCAACTTGTTATCACTGCAGCAGCCTTGCCTCAGGCAGCCTGGCACAGGCTCCCACCAGACAGAGGGCCCATAATACATAAACCTTAATTTTGGATTAAAATCATCTTGCCCCAAAGACCCAGTTGTTTCTAATGACCGTGGTGGGTGGGAGAGATCCCTCTCAAAACTTGGAGTCCAAAATGCTATTTGGGTTGGAAACTGGTTATTTGAACACCCCACAGGCCTCCGACTGGTTTCCCTACATGACAATGTAGGCATTGTCTTTGGTGATATTTTTTCATTCTTTATAAAACAAATAGAGATGTAGAGAAAAAATTAAATCTTTAATTCCCCTAATATTAGCCAATCACAGAAAGGAAAAACTAACCTCACATATGTTAAAGTTCAGGACAGAAAGAGGCGCTGGGCTCCCCTGCTGCACTGTTTGCCAGCAATGACACTATTAAACAAAGCCACCAGCTTCTCTCATTTCAACTGCAGAGAGCTGAAGTTGGAAACAGTTGTGTTTTAGGAAAGCTTGTGAAGTTAGGGTGCATGCATCTTCACGTGACACGCAGACCTTCTGTACTGGTGTAGACTGCTCTGCTTTAGCCACATTTGGGAAGAAACATGGGATAAACACCCATGACAGCAAATGCTTGTGTTATTAATAATGTCTGATGAGAAAGATCTTCTATGCCCATCAATGTTGGAGATGAAGGAATGCAACAGAACAACCAGATTCTATGCCGCACGTTATTTACACGCTATGACTCCCACAGAATAGTTACTAAGACTGGCAAATAAGACAGTTTATGCTAAAATGCCTTGGAAACCAAAAACAGACAACAGATGTGGGCTGCACTTGAGGGCATTTACAAGCAGTGTGCAACCCCACACCTTGAGAGCACAGCACGACTGTGACATGGCAAAACAAAATTTGCACTGTCATTTGAATATATCAATCTGTTCATGTCGCATGTGTCTCACATCCCATGTTCCAAGTCCCCAGAGAGGGAAAAATTCTCCCACATACAAGGTCTGACAATTTAGCTCACAAACACATCCTAGAAAAAGTGCCATATACTCATTGCAGGATATCACCATGGTTGCTTTCAAAACACTCCTCTAGGGAGCTACACACCCACACCAGTGCCTAGTCCACCCTTTTAAGCAATTTTAAGCAATTTTGAAACTTTTTTTTGGAATAGCCATCAGAGCTGTCATCGTATGGCACACAAAAACACACAACAGTAATGAACACCACTCAGCTAGATACCACCACACATGGATCTGAACTCAGCTGAGACACTGATATACCAAGGTCATCAATCCTTACTCAGTTGTTTGTACAGTGCTGCCACCTAATCTCATGGTGGCAAACTCGGATGGCCATCTCAGAAAAAGAGTTCCAAAAGTGTTTGGAAGGGTAGACGAGGCACTGGCATCAGTGCACAGCTTCCTAAGGGGAGAACTTCAAAGACGACCATAGTGATATTCAGCAATGACTTGTGTAGCACTTTTTCTAGGAGGAATTCACAAACTTAACTGTACTCAGCAGCACTCAACCCTCAACACTGTGGCAACCATACCAGGAATCCAGTTCAGCAGGGGACACCTCCACAGGGACAAGGCACATATTCTCAGAAACCTTCTGAAAAGCTCAGTGAATAACAAAGTAGTTAGCAAGGTGCTTTCAGGATAAATTCTATGTCAGTAGACAAGGTGATACTTTCAGGATGAGTTCCATTTCAATGGGCAAGGTGATGCATTTTAAGGGAAAGAACTGATTAAGTACAGCAAAGAGGAAAACAAGCCCCCCACCCAGGGTTGGTAGGGCAGGGCAGTGAGCCTGGGCTGGGAATGGGGACAGGACCTGACAGCTGGTTTGGAATCACATTGGACAGGGCTGGCCCTTGCCTGTTAAGGATTTTGACCCAAGGAAAGGCAGGGAGAAAGATGTATTAAAGAGTTTTGAAGTATTGAAGAGCCTGATAAGATTACTTGAGACTGTCAGATGGAGAATTAGAGTGATAAAAGAATGAAAAGGGGAAGCTAAATGAACCATCAAGGCGAGTCAAGTTGTGAGCACATGGAGATCAGGGTGGTGCCAGCATACGATGAGAGGTCTAGAAATAGCTGTTGGTCAAGTGCTGGGAAGTAGCTAGGGAGAAAGACAGAGTTGCGAGAGACCAAGAAAGCCAGACATGCAAGGCCCATCCACACACTGGGCTTGGGGCCCCAATATATGATGAAGCTATTCTGAGTAAGGAACCAGCCTGTCCAAATGCCACGTGAGCCTTCCACAACTCAGCACTGACAGTGGTGGAACAGCCTTCCTCCTGCAGCCCTGGGGAACTGCTCTAGACTCACCTTCTCCCTCGGAGCCTCAGCCCCAGCTCTCTGTCTCTGCGGCCATGGAGAGGCTTTTTGTTCACGGCTCCAAGAGCTCACTTTCTATCTAGACGTGGCCACCTCATGTGAAAACGGGCAACAGTGTTTGTCCGAAACATGAGCGGGGGATATTCTCCTGGAAGAAGCTGGAGCGCGGGCAGAATGGTAAGATCAAGGGGGCAGTGCTCTCCCCTGAGAAAACACAGGCAGAGGAAACAGGACTGTTGTGCAGGACTGTCCCCTGCATGGTGGGAGAGCTCAGCACTCATGGCCCAAGCCTACCGCAGAGCAGCGGCTTGCTCAGTAATGATGAAAGTAAAATCACCTCACACCGTTCCACATACCTCCAAGGAGAGCAGTAAGTCTCTAGGTAAGAAGCGCCGGTCACACCAAAGCTAGACCAGCGATCCGGAAGGGTGCCTGCTAGGTTTGCCTATAGCCGTCCAGGAAAAGAACTGAATCCAAGGCACATGGGCGTTATTGTCACTACAGAACAAGTGACGCTCTGTCAGGACTCATCAAGGTTGTCCTAGGCAGAGCTCTGAAATGACCGCATTGACCCAGCAAAGACCCAGCACCCCCTTGCACACTCCCCCACTCTGAGTGGGCAGAACCTGAGAGGATGCTGTGACATCACTCATCACTTGAGTGACAAGGTGACGTATTGGCTCTTCCTGAGAAAGGTGTTCAAAGCTGAGGAGAACCTGACGCAGGGAAATTTCCCATTGTTGGTATCGAAGATGTCGGGGCCGTGTGGCAAGGGATGGTGAGGACGACCCCAGCTGACACCTGTGAGAGGGTGGAGACCTCAGCCCAGCACCACGCAGACTCGCGTCTTCCTCATCCTGAGTGAGCTGAGAAGCAGAGTCCTTCCCCAGCCTGCAGAGGAGAAAGTGGCCCCGACAGCAGCCTGGGGCAGCCAGGCCGTGCCCCGCCCTCCGCCTGCAGAACCATGTTGTCTTAAACTGCTTGGGGTCCAAGCTTGTAGAGATCTGCTGCAAAGCAATAGAAAACTAAAAGGCAGGTCTTGACAAAGTATTCCTCCGGGCAACTGACCTCCTTTTGCTAGAATTATTATTGTTATTGTTATTATTACTTGGCTTCTCAAATGTCTAAGTCTGAATCCCAGCATGACATGGCCTGCCCAATATGTCACCTGAGGAAGGGTGGTGTTTACAGAGGTGTGAGAAGCGCTAAGAAAACTCAGCAGGGAAAGACGCAGCACCCTGCGTCTGGCAACCTCAGAACTGAAGAGAGGGGGACCCAGAAGAGACGCTGGATGGAGAGACCTGGGGACTTTGGTGTGGAAGCTCACCCGGACACCAGGACCTCATCAGTGGAACAGATGGCCCATCTTCTTCTGCCGCTACCAAGCCCAGCAGAAAGGCAGACTCCGAGAGAACCCAGGAGAACTGGTCCCCACAGACCAGTCCCCGGCAACACAGCAGGTGGGGCAGGGTGCAGCGGGAAGATTAGAAGCAAATAGGAACCTTCAGCAGAGGTCTTCAGACCAGCAAGTGCCCCAAGTTTGAGCAGGCAGAGCTTGTGAGACTTCAGGCCCCAAGAGAAAGATCCTCCACCATAAATTAAGGGAGGAGAGGGGAGGGGGAAGGATGGATGGAGGGAGGGTAATTGGTGGGTCCACACCTATGATGCATCTTACCAGGGTACATGTGAAACTTACTAAATGTAGAATATAAATGTCTGAACACGATAACTAAGAAAATGCCGTGAAGGCTATGTTAACTAATTTGATGAAAACATTTCAAATTATGTGTAAAACCAGCACATTGCACCCCAAGATTGCAATAATGTACATAGCTATGATTCAATTTTAAAAAGTGTCAATTCAAATTTTTGAAAAAGTTAAAAAACAAAAGAAAGAAAGGAAAAGAAAAAGCTGTTAGCCAGCTACCCAGGGGCACTAGGATAAAATAAGGGTATTCAGGTGGTAAGTGCACTACCCATGACTACCCTGCTGCTGTCTGCCTGGCTCCATCTGCCACGATCCCCATGAAAGGTGGTCCCCACCCCAGATCCCCAAAACTCCACTCCAGAGTGGGCACTATTCAGCCACACTGTTCACCCCAAGGGGCTAGCAGGATGCTGCTTCATACCAAGGGCCTGGCCCTTCACTGCTCCTTTGTTTTAAAGTCTATTTCTCTTCCTTAAAGTTCAAACCAAAGTCACTTCCACATAACTTTTCTGAGCCCCACCACCACCACAGGGAGAATTAACTGTCCCCCGTGTCCTCCCACCTCTGTAAACTCAGTGCTTGTTTCATTTGGGTCAATAGCACTTGTCTTGCTTATCCATCTGCAGAAGTAGCCCCACCCCAACTAGACGCTAAGTGCCTTAGGGCAGGAGTGGTGTGCTGTCGGTCCTCAATCAATGCTAACTATGCAGGGATTAATTGGGAAGGAGGGTCCTGCTGGAGCTGGATAACCCAGTCTGGTTAATCAGCATCTGCAGACAGAGCCTTGGGGGAGGCAAGCAGTGTGCAGTCTGGGAAACAGGGCTCATTTGTCACTGTCCTAACAGCCACCAGCAACCGTGACCTGCCAGCAGCTGTCTGCAAAGTCTCTTTCCTGAGCGCTGAGAAAAACCAGCATCTAAGCTAAAATACACAATTATAAAGAGTTTACCACTCAAGCAATTAAACTGTTTTTAAATATATTTGAAATAAAAAGTAATATAAAAGGGGTTACCAAAACATGAACAGGAGATAGAATAATTCCTCACTAGAGCAAGTCCAGAAGTAGGTGCCACCTTTTGTGGCCAATTCGAGTTAGTGCCCAAATTTAAAAGTAATAAGCCTGCATCCTTTTATAAATATCTACACTTCACATTCATCAGAATTCTTCTTGACCTCCTCTCCTGCCCACATGAACCCAAAGGACGGCAGATTTTGAGACCCCTGCCCACCTGGTGCACTGCAGGGTCAAGGGGAGGGCGCTGTTTCTCTTGTGACTTCACAGAGCGCATCCTCATTCTGTTTCATACAGGCACAGAGGCCCAACTGCGAGCCTCCAGGACAGTGAGCACGTCTCTCCACCTCACCCCGTAAGTGCTTTTTCATGTTGATTTCTCACAATACTGAGTCCAGAGAAGAGTGTAGCTGTAGGTCCAGAGTTTCCAAGCCTGCCCCAGATGTCCGGCTCCTAACGTTTAACTCTGCACCTTCACCTGGGTATTGATTTTTCCACATTCACCATCAGTATTTGATCACAAAGATGAAAACAACCGAAAAATATAACTGCAGCTTTTGGAGTGAGAGTACAACGTAATTTTTTTTCTGTTAATGCAAAAAAAAAAAAGAAGAAGAAGAAGAGAAAGGAACAAGGTCTTTTCTGAGAAGAGCAGCCCATTGTGTTTGGAAAATGGTGGTTCACTGAATTCCTTTGCAGAACAAAGTCCTGGAAGGTGAGCTGGGGCAAGCTTTCCAGGGTTCTCTGGCATCTCCTGCTGAGGCTCAGGGATGGGGCTGAGAGGCTGACAATCTCAGGTTCTCTAGGAAGTAGAGTAGGAAGAGAAAGGTCTGTCCTTTTCCTGTCCCTAGAACACCTGCAGTGATCTGCCAGAGTTGTCTTTCCTGTCCTCCTGAACCCCTCACCACAGAGGCACAGATATGACCACACCATGTCTAGGTTAGCTGCTGCCTCTTCTTGACCTTCCTGTGTCATCAGGGAAGTTCCTGTTCTTTGTCTGAGACATCCCCAGGGCATGTGCAACCAATGGTTTAGCTACACAGTCATCTAAACCTAAGAGGTGAATTCCTTCCTCCTGCCTAGACACAAGCCTCGCATTCTCATCCTGCCTCATCAGTCCCCAAGTCCCATGGCTCCCCCATGGAAAGACCCCTGGAATGAAGCCCTGATTTTCACCTTCAATATGCTAGGGAAGGTCAGCTTTGATTTTTCTACTTGGAACTACAGTTGAGAATGGCTTTTATGCCCCTTTCCAGGTGAAAATAGGAGGGAGAAGCAGCAGGTGGGCCCCAGTCCTGGAGGCGACAGCAGTGAGTGGAGAAGTCACACAGAGGAGCAGAGAGGTGCAGGCCGACTTCCTTTCCATCCATCCTGAGACCCAGAGTTGGGTGTAAATGCACAGCTTTCTCATTGTTGGCTGGTGAAAGAGCCCTTCTGTGTCTTCGTACTGACAATTGGTCCTGGGACCATCTCACAAGGTCACACCCTGGGGCGCCATGTCAGAGCAGGCCAGGGAGGGAAGGGGAGACCGGCAGGAGGTGCTAGGAAGGAAACTTTGCAACATTGTCTTTTCCCATACTGGACCGAGCAGTAGGGAAACCTACAAATGGGAAGTGGCCCCACAAGGAAAAAGGAAGAGAACGAAGGAGCATCTTGTAGGCTCTGGCCTTGGCCAACAGAGTAGTCACATGTTATCTCTGCTATAGCATTTCTCATGTCCCCAACAGCAGACTCTGCTACCTTCCCATCCAGGCAGGTACCGGGGTCCCCAGAGGGAGACAGACCAGCTTCCAGGAGGTATCAGATGTGGCTGACATCAACGCCGCATCCCTGTTCCGCCCAAATTCTACCCAGACGGGTCAAACATGGCTGAGCTCCTTCCCGCTCTGGCAACCTTGACTGAGAAACAACTGCCTGGAATCTCTGAAAATTCAGTTCTCTCCTGACAACCGTGGACTGACTTTGCTTTGCGTCATGACTTAACTTCCATTGTCAATTTTAAGTCCTTTGTTTCATTTGGTAGTTTGAGGGGTTTTTGTAAGTGCTGTTTAACTCAAACTACCAAATGAAAAAAAATACAGCTCAGAACTTAATACAGCAGAAACAGTCCCATCTGTATGTTCTAGGGCTTTATGGAGTGGACGGTTTACACAAGCTAGTGAACATATATCTATTTTAAATTAAAGCACTTTCATGGACTCATAGTGTTAATATAATTGTGGGATAATGGTACTTGAAAATGTACAAACATATTAATAAAACTAAATGTAAAATATTAACACTTGTTGCTTTTATATAACTATAAAATTAAAATTAGTTAGCAAATTAAATGTCACTCTAGCCTTTGTTTATTAGTCATATGCTTTTGTTGAATTTAATACCATGAATTGTGTTATTTTATTACGTTGTTATTTACAGAGGAGTGTGGCATAGACGACCACTGTGCAGGTTCTGCAAGGCTCCCCACGTCCCCTAGTGTAATTCACACATGCCCTGTGATGACCCTGGTGTCCTGCTGTTACCCTGGATCCCAATGACTGTGGAGCCCTCATTCAATTGGCACTTTGTTTCACCATTTACCTTTCAATGGACTTAGACATATCATTTACAAATTAAGTCAATGGACTTGAGCTAATTTGAATCCTTCCTCCACTGCAAAGACAAACAGAAGCTAAATTAGATACAACACAATAAACAATTAATAACTGAGGAAGTGAAACTCACAAAGAAAGAAAGTCCTCGGGTGCTAGACACGCAGCGAGAGCTCCAAGTCGGTCAGCGCACTGTGGGTGCTGCCGTGCCGAGTCAGCAGCGGATGCACAGGCTGGACGTGAGCGCACCTGGCTAGCAGTCAGATGACAGACAAGAGATGTGGCCATGTCCTCCTAATCACGAAAGCTGAAATCTCAAATCCTGCAAAAATCTAGCACCAGGAAGCGGTTCTTTCTCAGTAGCCAGTCTAGAAAAACAAGATCCACAAGTCTATGAAAGCAATGAGGAAGTCTGAGTGTCACCAGAACCATACGATGGAAAATATGTCCACAGTGAGAAATTAAACGGTGAGTGTCAGGCACTGGTAAGGAGTTCAAGCTCAACTGTCTCACACAGTGAGGGAATGCTCATTCAATACAGTAACTTGCAAAAACTCTCAAATTGGTAAAACTTCTACACTTTCAAGCAAAGTAAAGGCAAACAGTGCCACAGTATCATTTTCAGGATTTGGGAAGCACTGACTTCCACGAGGAAGATTGGGACCAAGGAGGAGAAAATGAGCTTACAAGCAAAGATTACAGCACACACAGAGGAAATAACTCAGTGATGAGTTCGTAGTACATGCATTGAGCAGGATTAGTCATTTAGGTTCTAAAGCAATTCATCAAAGACTACAGAAGACTGCTTAAAATTATTAGTGAAGAAAGCAGTACGAAGACTACATTATGCTTAAGAAAAAGAGCAGGAAATGTTTGCCTCCAATAATCGTGGGCCAGATAATCAAGAAAAGCTACACAGAATACAAAGGCAGAAAAGAGCCGATGAAATGGAAGAGCACTACTGGGCTCGTATGTGGGCGACATGCTGAATAAACCTACCATTTAGAGCTGCTTTCTTCTTTGGGGACTATACCAAATGCAATATATGCCTACAAAATCTGTTCTAACACAACCAAAAGCCAGCCCTCTACAAGACAGAGACACTCAGCCAGTTGACTGTTCTGGAACTACGCTGCCCTCCAGAGCAATGACATCCTATAGAGAAAGATATCAAAATCCATAGTTTCCACAAAGTAACCTTCAAAAGAGTCAGTATAAAGTCAAAAATGAGGAGAAGCAGAAAAACTGAGAACCGTATGGAAGAGGAAACAAAGTAATTACACAGATGACCTAGACTTTGGAATAAGCAGCAAAGAATTTATAGGATAAACCAATTAAGTCCCTGACAAAATAAATTTTAAAAGCCTCTCAAGGGGCACTGTCCAGGGAAAAAATATATGACCAAGTCTTTTCCCAGGTGGATCAAGGACATCGACAGCACTGCAGCCCTTGTTCACAACCGGGACTGGGCTTCAGGGAAATGCAAGGGCACCACTACAGCTGGGGAGGCAGGAAAAGCAAGGGGCAGAACTGCCCACAGAGAAAGGCAGGGAAGGTCACACGCGCTGAGCCACAGAGCTGCAGGGGCCCCCAGAGACAGCACCCCTCCTGCCCCGACCACAACAGCCCACAGGACCCAGTACTGCTATGGAAATTGCTGCAAGGCACCAGCTATCTAAGGAGACCAAAGCAAGCTCAAAGACAACAGGGAGGATAAAAACCATGCGCAGCCTCCAGGGCCGAGAGCTCCTTGAAACTTTCAAACACAGCCTGACTCCTACACTTACGTCCTCACAGTAAAGGCCTGCATAGCCCTGTTCTTGTATCCAGACTTAAAAAAAAGTTACAAGGCACGTGAAGAAGCAAGAAAAAATAGTCTAGAGAGGCAAAGTAAACATCAAAACCAGACTCAGATATGTCACAGATGTTGAAATCAGTAGATATTGAATTTAAAATAACCATGATTACTACGTTCAGGGCTCTCGTGGGGAAAGCAGGCAACACGTACAAGCAGATGGATAATGTGCGCAGAGGGATGAAGCTGCTAAGAAAGATCGAAAGGAGGAGGTGGGCGTCGAAAGCACGTGGGCAGAGAGGAAGGGTGCGTGTGAAGGGCTCAGGAGCGGCCGCACACAGACAGGGAAAGGCCCAGTGAGCCTGCAGGTGGGTCCAGAAGCTTCCAGACGCCGGAGGAGAGACCAACAGAAATCGGCCGCACAGGAACACAAAGCAGAACAACCAGATTCGGGGGATGATTCCAAAAGCTGTAATGTGTGTGTGATTGGAGTATCAGAAGGAGAAGGGGAGATGGATCCGAAGAAATATTTACAGCCATATGCTGCAGACGTTTCCAAACTTAATGACAATCCCAAGCCACACATCTGGGAAGCTCAGAGAACACCAAGCAGGGTGAATGCCAACACACTCACAAGTGCACACACACACACACACAGGCATGTTATATCCAAACTGCAGAAAATCAAAGAGAGTTTTTTTAAATTAGGGGGAAATTTTTATCTATAGAAAATCAAGGACAATAATTACACTGTTTCTCATCATAAATCAGGGAAACAAGAAGAGAGAGGAGTGAAATAGCTCAAGAGCTGAAAGAAAATAAAACAAACAGCCTGGAATCTCATATCCACTGAAATTATCCTAGGAAATGAAGGACAAATAAGGACTTTCCCAGACAAAAAGTAAGGAAATGCATCGTCTGCAGATCAGCTCTGCAAGACTGTTCGAAGAAGTTTTTTTTCCAGGAAGGAGAGAAATGATATAGGTCAGAAACTTGGATATACATTTTAAGAGAAGAAAAAGTATCAGAGAATAAATAAATGAAAGTAAAATATTTATATTGGTCTTTTAAAAAATTACCTAAAAGATAACTTATTTAAAGAATAATAGTGCCAATGCATTGGGCAGACAGAGCACGTGGTTAAGTTAAGCAGGTGACAGCAATGTCACCGGGTAGAGTGGGGTCTGGGAGCGCGCTGTGAGACACGCCTTTATGGAACTACAGAGGCGCTGTGGTGCTGGAAAGTTGCTTTAGAGTGCTTAAAATGAATATTGTAAACTCTAGAATAAGTCCTAAAAATGTTTTAAAACAAGTAAAACCACTCAGGGAGGAGGTAATATGAAATTATATAAAATGCTTGATTAAAACCAGACATAGCAGATAAAGAAGGAAATAAAACAAATAAAAATAAATGGGATTAATAGAGAGCTATCAAAAACATAGTAAATGTTCATCCAACTCTATCAGAAATCACTTTAAAGTGGATGGCCTAGGAAATTATAAAAACAGACATCACCAGATGATTTTTTTTAACAATACCCTCCATATTTTGTTTACAAAAACAAAAGCAAAAAAAAAAACACTCAATATAAAGATTCAGAAAAGCTGAAGCAGAAAGGGTGGAGAAAGTTGCAACACATCAACACTGGTGGAAAATGGCTGAAGTCACTGTAATTTCAAACAGAGCAGATGTTAGAACAAGCAAGATCTTCATAAAGAGGGACATTAAAATAATGATGTCAAAATACATGAGAAAGAAATTGAGAGAACTAAAAGAAGAGAGCTTCACTATGATAATTGGAGAGTCCAACACCCTGCCAGCAATCAATAGATCAGCAGGAAGTAAAGATCTAGACAGCTCAAAGAGCCCTACCCATCAACCTGCTCCAATTGACATTTTTAGAATACTTTGGCCAGAATTCTAATATCCAGAACAGAACACACATTCTTCTCCATCTCACATAGACCCACTTACCAAAACAGGCCACACAGCAAATCACCGGAACAGGTTGGAAAGATCAGAAACCATGCAAAGGATATGCTCAGACCACTGGGATTAAATGAGAAATCAACAGCGGAATTACAGCTGGAGAATACCCCAGAATCTGTAAATTAAACAACACACACCTAAATGACTCATAGGTCTAAAAGAGGTCTCAGGGAAATGTTAAAAATACTTTGAACAAAATTAAAATAAAAATGTAAGTTAGCCAAATTTGTAGAATTTAGCAAAAACATCAAAAAAAATCAAAATCAAGGAATCATAAAGCTAGTTATTTTTAAAGGCCAATGAAATTGATAAATCGATAGCCAGGATAATTGAGAAAGAAAGAGAGAGAGAGAATATTGATCACCAATATAAAAAGTGGAAAAATGCTCATAATTACTGGTCACTTCGGCATAAAGAAGATAATAAAGGAATACTATGAAGAATTTATATCCCCAAATTTGACTACGTGGATGAAATAAATCAATTGTTTTGAGAGACGCAAACTACCGAAACCAACACAGGAAAAAAGGGAACCTGAATAGCTCCGTATCTATTAAAGAAATCGAATCAATAATTAATAACTTTCCAAAAATGAAAACAGTGTACCAGATGGTTTCACTGACAAATTCAAACACATACTTAAGGAAAAAATTATACTAATCCTCCATAATATCTACCAAAAATAAAAAGAGGGAATCTTTTCTAACTCATTCTATGAAGCCAGATTATATTAATACCTGAACCAAATAAAGACATGAAAAGAAAGAGAAACTCTACATCAATATCCTTCGTTATTATAGATGGAAAAACTTCAGCAAAATCCTAGCAAATCAAATCTGTCCCTGTGCAAAAGTAATTATATGCTACAATCCCGTGGCATTTATTCTAGGCATGCAAGGCTTGTTCAACATTTAAAAATAAAATAAGAAATTAATCAAATCCTTCATAACAGCAGGCTGAAGACTCATTTAATCATATCAACTAACAAAGATATTTCACAAAATCCAACACCCACTCATTATAAAACTCTCAGCATACTCTGGACAGAGGGGATGTTCTCAACTTGGTGAAGAACATTTAGTAAAAAGCTAAAGCTAACATCATACTTCAAGATAAGATACTGAATTCTTTCCCCCCAAATCAGGAACAAAACAGCAATGTCCACTCTCACCATTCTTATTCAGCATTGTACTAAAAGTTTTAGTGGGTACAATCAAGAAAGAAAAGGAAAGAAACGCATGTGGATTGGAAAGAAATAAGTTTAACTGTCTTTATTCATGGATATAACTGTCTAAGTAGAAAAGCCCAATAAAAACACTCCCGGAACTTATAAGAATGTAGAACAAAGTCTTGGAATACAGTCATGAGACACAAAAATACATTTCTTTCCTATATACCAGAAATAAGTAACTGGTATTTGTGATAAAAATAAAATACCGGGATGGTTAATTTTGTGTCAGCTTGTCTAAGCTACAGTACCCAGATACTTGGTTAAACATTATAGATGTTTCCATGAAACTATTTTTTTATTAATATTTAAATTGGTAGAATGTGATTAAAGGTAATTACTTTTCATAATATGAGTGGCCTACAGCCAATGACTTGAAGACTTTCACGGAACAAAGACTGACCTTCCCTAAGCAAGAAAAAGTCTGCCAGCGGCGCCCGTGGGCTGCACCTGCTGGCCGTCCCGAGTTCTCCCGCCTGCTGCCTACCAGCCTGTTTTCTACCTCCCAAGCCTCTGCAATTATGTGACCCAATTCCTTTAAATCTCTCTGTCTCTCTCTCTCGAGCAATAAATTGAATTGGATTATAACCCAAATTGTAAAAAAGAAAAACATCCAATAATTCAAATGCGTATAAACAAATGATAAAATTAATGGGGAAAAATAAACAAGTCTCTCGAACAGAAGAGTGCAAATAATCCACACAGACAGGCTGCCTTGACGGAGCAGCAGTGAAGGCGCTGTCCTCCCCTGCCCAAGAGCACAGCAGGGAGGCAGGACTACTTCACAGTAAAGAGACATGGCGAGTCCGACCACGGACGGATGTTCAAGGTTAACACCAACAGTAGTTAAGTCATGTCCATGGTGTAGAGCCTTGAAATAATGTGCTCAGAATGGATCTTTACATCTGGGAACTTTCTCCCCCCAAATCTATAATCCCAGTCTAATCATGAGAAACATCGACTAAAGGACTTCTGCAAAATACCCGACCAGGAGGTGACATCAAAACCAAAACAGCCTGCACAGACAGCACCACCCAGAGGGGTCTGGGGGACACGATTGCTAAATGGAGTGCAGGATTGTGGTAGCTGCGAACAGAAAAAGAACATCAGGCAAAAATGAAGAAAATCTGACACAGTAAGAGTTTTAGTTAATAAAAATATGTGATTATTTGTCATTTATGGCACACACAACACGCTAATGTAAATGTTAATAAAAAGGGAAACGGTCTACACTACATTCACAACTTTTCTGGAAATCTAAAACAATTCTACAACTGAAAGTTTATTTCTTAAAGAAAATAAGCCACATAATGGTGCACAATAAATGTCTTACTCTTCATTTACTTGCGTTACTTAATTCTTAACTTTATTTCTTTGATTCTCCTTTTAAATTGCTGAATTCTAGAACATCGTAAAGAAAACCCAACTTAAAAGAATGCTGCTCAGCGTATGGAAACCTGTCCTCAGCTGCGGTCTCATTGACTCCTAGCGGACAGGTACTTTCAGGATCTTAGCGCACCATCTTCCTCGCAGTTGCACAAACCTTTTCACTCTCTGCTCTGACTTTCCACATTGCCTTGGAATGTCACTTTCATAGCATGCTTCCTGTGTGCAGTCTGCTTTTCTCTAAAAAAAAAAAAAAAAGGTCTAAACTACTTCTTTGAAGCCAAATATCTCAATTCTCCAAAACTGCTGTTACTATGAGTGGTAACTTCAGGTAATAAGTACATTTTCAACTGGAATTCTTTTCTCCTTACCAACATTATTAGTGTCTACACCCCAGGTGTTCCTTGAACTACATTTTTTTTCTTGGACTTACTGAGGTATAATTGACAATTTAAAATTATATATATGGGGAAGGAATTGTCATAACCCTGACAGGAGTCCAGTCATTTTAGAAAATCAGGGCAGAAACCCACAATCCCCTCCCCAGATTCCCAGAGTGCCTCCTCGAGGCCAGAGGGCGTCCTGGAAACACCCGCCCATAATCCTGACTCTGAGGATGTGCCCATGTCCTGACCTGCCCGACTCGCTGTTCCCGTCCAGCTACACTGCTGAGGCTAAGAAAAGCCTTTTGCTACTGGGGGGGAGCGAGCTGACACCTGCTCAGCGTCCGTTCTGCTTTTCCCTCTATTAAAGTCTCCGCTGGTCCCTGGATCAGCCCTGTCTCCTTTCTTGCAGATCCTCACCCGGTTCTATGCCAGAATCTCTCAATATATCTTTCAATGGATATTTACGGTATCATTAATGTGATGATTTGACATATGTATACTTGGGGAAATGATTATCACAATCAGACTAATTAACATATCCATCACCTAATATAGTGACCATTTTCTATCTTTTCTTTCTTGTGTGTGTGTGTGTGTGTGTGTGGTGAGAACACTCAAGATCAATGCCTAAAGCTGAAAGTTGTTGAACACATCTTTTACTGAAGTCCAAACTTATGCATAAGTTTATGCAATAGACATAAAATCAATGACACAGCCACCAATTTTGAGACCCCTGTCTTCTTTCTCTCTCTTGCCATCAGCAATATGTTCCACATAACTTGCCCGAGGTGCACACTAGTTGAAATGAGCCATATTTACCTTTTAAACATTTTGTATGATTTCTTTTCTGTATCGTTTGTTAAAAATTGGATCTTATTTGGATTTTCCATCCCTGAGAATGTTTATATGCTTCCTTTTTTGTCTATATTTCAGATTCATCCATTCTGTCACCTGATTTTGAAATAATTTCTTCTAAACTAGAAAATTTCCATTGTTTTCTATAAATACTGCACCACTGGTACCACAAACACAAATCATCATCTTCATCATCATGCTGCTGGCTCAGTATTGGGCATAAAACATCACCCTTTAAGAACATCACATAGGGTGGCACCTGTGGCTCATCGAGTAGGGTGCCGACCCCATATACCAAGGGCTGTGGGTTCAAACCCGGCCCTGGCCGAACTGCACAAAAAATTAGCTGGGCACTATGGTGGGCACCTGCAGTCCCAGCTGCTTGGGAGGCTGAGGCAAGAGAATCACTTCAGCCCAAGAGCTGGAGGTTGCTGTGAGCTGTGACTCCACAGCACTCTAGTGAGGGTGATAGAGTGAGACTCTATCTCCACACACAAAAAAAAAGAACATCACATAGGGCGGCGCCTGTGGCTCATCGAGTAGGGCGCTGGCCCCATATACGAAAGGTAGCAAAGCTGACCTCGACCAAACTGCAAAGCAGAAAAATAGCCAGGCGTTGTGGTGGGCACCTGTAGTCCTAGCTACTCGGGAGGCTGAGGCAACATTAATCGTCTAAGCCCAAGAGCTGGAGGTTGCTGTGAGATGTGTGATGCCACGGCACTCTACCGAGAGTGATAAAGTGAGACTCTGTCTCTACAAAAAAAAAAAAAAAAAAAAAGAACATCACATTAATGGAATTCTGTATTCAGATATCTTTCTTGAATACTGTTAATTGTTTGCTATTTATGTAGACTGTTTTGCAGGGTAGTAATTATTCATGTGATTTTTTATGTCCAAATGACATTTTATGTTTTTATAATATAGAATGTGGATGTTTATGGGCAGCGCCTGTGGCTCAGTGAGTAGGGCCCTGGCCTCATATACTGAGGGTGGCAGGTCCGAACCCAGCCCTGGCCAAACTACAACAAAAAAATAGCCGAGTGTGGTGGCAGGCACCTGTAGTCCCAGCTACTCGGGAGGCTGAGGCAAGAGAATCACCTAAGCCCAGGAGCTGGAGGTTGCTGTGAGCTGTGATGCCACAGCACTCTACCGAGGGCAACAAAGTGAAGACTCTGTCTCTCAAAAAAAAAATAATAATAAAGACAAATGAAAATGAATGTGGGTGTTTCTAGCTATCAACACCATCTTAGCTGAAGTAAAGTTATAGAATATGAAAAAAATAGTTACGAAATACTTTGTCTCTGAACTTAAAATGTACACTTTCTTTCTCTGTCTGAAAGAATTTTGATGCAAAATACTACATTTTCTGTAAGGCTTATCCAAAAGAAAATCAGAATCATCAATTTAGATCAGACTGTGTTAGCTAGAAGCATTCGTACTCCATCAGAACAACGTGATGAGGGTTCATCTTCTTGCTCAATTTACCCATTTCATGAATATCGTTTCCCTCAAATTCTAACAGCTGGAGCTGCGTCTGTGGCTTCTAGTTATGGATTCGACAAGAATTAGTCTCATCCATTTTCATAGTTTGATCAAAACCTCAACCTTTCTTTAATAGCAAATATGAAGAGGTTTTTTTTATTTTTATTAAATCATAATTGTGAACATTAGTGCAATCATGGGGCACAATGTGCTGACTTCATATACAATCCAAAAATCACATCATAATAAAGATATCTGTACCAGAATGTTTATTGCAGCCCAATACATATTTGCTAAGTCGTGGAAGAAGCCCAAGTGCCTATCAACCCATGAATGGAGCAAATATGAAGAGATTTTATCTAACCTATTCAAGTATCATATCTGGTAAGGATAGTGTTCTTGCTCATTTTTATTATTTTTTCAGTAATCAAATCTGAATAATTAAAAAATATCATACCCTATTTGCAAATTTCATGTGACTAGCATTCAGCCAAAGTCTGGTCAGTTTCTCAGTTTCTAGATTTTTTTTTAAATTTCAGCAGTTCTCACCCACCAGCTACCACACACAGCATAATGGCACATTTCCTGGGTAAAGGACACAACTATTGCTCAGACTTTACCTTACAACTGCAAACAATGTAACTAATCATGTTAATCTGAAATTTACAAAAAGAAATTTCTTTTTAAAAGTTTTCATATTTCCTTTTCAGATTTTTATTCTGAGTTCTGCTTCTGTATTTTGTTTTTCTACTAAAAAAATGGTTTACACTTATTCTTTATGACTAAAGTTATTCTTTGTTATATGTAATACTTCAAATTAAAATATAAGATGCTGTTTAAAATGCATACAATTTGAACATATTTCCTTCCAAAATATAAATTTAATATATGAAATATGTAAGTAAATGATATAAATATTAAAATAATATTAGTAATTGGTATATTTCTCTAAGAAATTATTTTTCTTTTAAGACATTTAGACTACTTACTAAAAATTACAGTTCAGGGCTGAGCATAGTGGCTCACACCTGAAATCCTAGTACTTTGGGAAGCTGAGGCAGGTGGATTGCCTGAGCTCAGAAGTTCAAGACCAGCCAGAGCAAAAGCAAGACCCTGTCTCTAAAAATAGCTGGGCATTGTGGTAGGTGCCTTTATTCTCAGCTACTCAGGAGGTTGAAGTAAAAGGATCACTTTGAGTCCAAAAGTTTGAGGTTGCTGTGAGCTATGATGCCATTGCACTCTATACAAGGCAAAAAAGTGAGACTCTGTATCAAAAAAATTACAGTTTAAATATAAATTGAAAATAATAAACTAAAAATTTCAAATCAAAATTATGTAAATAAAGTTGCAATTATGTAAATTTTAAAAACTATAACTCAATCTTATAAAACATTTTTATACAAACAAAGTTGTTTGCAATTCTCTCATTGAAATCCTTCTAACTACTAACATCAAGAATGGTCATCATGCTTCAGACCATGGCCTGACCTCTGCAGACCCACCAAGCATCTCTCTGCCACTGTCAACTCCCCATGTGACAAAGTCCTGTTTGTCTCTGACAGCAGCAAGAATGAGCTCACAACCTTTCCTGGCTTTCAGAGGAAGAGATGTGAGGCATGAATGGCATCAGCTATGAGTCAGGAGGGTTAGGGGTAAGGGTGCTGGTGCCGGTGCAAGGGACAGGTCCCACTCTGAAGAAGTGCCTGTGTGTCTCTAAACAAGTGTGTGTTTGTCGTGCCCATCACTCTCGGAGCAGGGACCATCACAGGGCCCTCAGACTTGGTCCCGGGGTATCCCTGCCCAGATGTATCCCCAATAGAGGCTCCTGGGATTACAGGTGTGAGCCACCACTTTCACTGCTTTTTGGAGGGTCAGGAGGAGTTGAGACTGCTCAACAGCCCTCTGGAACTAACCCTGGTGCTGAACTTTCCAGAGGAAGAAACAGTGGATTCAGAATTTCTGGATCTTCCCAATCTTTCTTTTCCTTAGAAATCTATCCACCGTGGGTGGTTTCTCCACCATCTAACTTTGGATTTTGTTATTTTGGCAGGTGATGATAATGAAGAAATACTGCTCGCAGATATAAGAAATGCCTGCTCATATTCCAGCTGGACAAAATACCACATGAAATAAATTATTCTTCTAAATCTAACTATAATGGACAGTTTATTTTCTAATGGACCAGACCTCTTGATAACTCCAAGTGTGTAAGGGGTTCAGAAGAATGTTCAGCTCATAATCCCCACAATCCTATTACATTCAGACAACATGGGAAGACTACTTGGTACCTAACTCCATATGTGGGGTGTGTGGCTGATATTTGTGGTCCAGGATCCCAACAGAGGTGCCCAGTTGGGCCTCTGTCAGAGAAGCGGATGAGGGAAATTCAAATTGTCAGGAAGGCTGCAGCCCAGCTAGCCCCACGCATTCCTACTAAGGAGCTGGAAGGTCAGCGACCACCTTCTGATTCTAGCAATGCAATATTGTGTCAGCACTTCAGCTCAGGAAGTTCCAAATAAGTAGGAAACTTAATATAAACAAACTTCCCTTGAATCTTAGTAGACTTTGTGGTATTATTTTTTCTTGTAATTTTCAATATCTTACTTGATTTCTCAATCTCCTCTTACTGCACTTGAAGAACACTTGATAAGTCCCCTTGTAGCTGATTTACTACCTGTGAATTCCCTCATGGATATTAGAGAAAGAATGTGCAGCTTAGGAGATTAAGTACTTTACATTTTATTATTGCAAGGGTATAGTCTCAAAATATAGAAAGGCCTTATTATCTGAAGAATGCTTTTCCTGTTTAAAACTCAGAACATATAATGGGTTCTATTAGAAGAGAAAATTATTACGTTAAAGCATGTCACCACCAATAAAATAATACATCTAAAGGCAATCCAAAGACTAGAAAGTCAAGAAAATTAAAAGAAAGTTCTAATTTCAGCACAATACCACACAGTATTTATAGAAAATCCTTTTAAGTGAATGATTATTCACATAATCTTGGATTTCTTTCATCACCACTCACTAGTATTATTCCAATTAGAAGTACCGTTCTTACTCTTTTGTACCAGCTAAAACCACTTCTCAGAGGAATGCAAAGTAAATAAGTTTAATTAAAAGTAATCTTCACAATCCCCACTGAGGCAAAAAGGAAGTAGGCATTCTGCTTCCTTGATACACAGGAATGTGATTCCACAAGGAACCCCAGGTGAAGCCTGCGATGTGAGCAAGGCGTTGGCTGGGCCACAGGAAGTGTGAAGTATCTGTGGTCCGTGTTCTGTGTTAGTGCTCCCTGGCCTCATGTTTGCACTTCATTGTTGCTAAGCCCTAACCCCGTGGTGCGATTCAGATAGACAGACAGATGAGGGCAGGCCCTCCGATGGGGGCATCTCAGAAGATTTGCACGCGAGGCACAAGTGAATGGCCCTGCTCGCTGGGATCCCAGGTACGGGGCAGGGGAAGGGATGCCTTAGCCCACTCAGGCTGCTGCAACAAAGTATTGTGGACTTCAGGACTTACAAGCTACAGAACTGTATTGCTCATGGTTCTAGGAACTGGGCGTTCGAGAGCAAGGTGCTGGCAGATTCTGTGTCTGGGCAGGGCCCATTTCCTCACAGACAGCCTTCTTCCCACTATGGCCTCCATGGTGGGAGGGATGAGGGGTCTCTGGGGCCCCTACTACAAGGGACTAACCCCATTCGCGACAGTACCACCCTCATGACCTAATCACCGCCAACGCCCACCTGCGACTGCCGTCATGGTGGGGGTTAGGATTTTAACATATGCATTGAGGGCAGGGGAGAGGACGGAACATTCAGCCCTGGCAGAGGGAGAGGAGGAGGGAGAGGAGGCGTCCGAATGGAGATGAAGAGAAGCTAATCGGGAGGAGGAGGGGCGGGAGAAGCCATCACCCATCATTCCTGTTTCCAGCGGGCTCCAACAGCCCAGTCCCCGGGGAGCGGCAGTGTGCGGACTGGACCCCGTGCCTCGTCTCAGAAGAAATGGGGGGTTGCCCACATCAGTGCTGTTTGTCTCTTCAAGTTATTGTTTGCTTACATGACAAAAAAGAAAAATCCATGTTTTCAAACCGGCAATACTTAGGGATCTTAAAGAGAAACATGACCATTCTTAGAATCTTACATCAACTCTTTTAAAAATCCTTTTGGGACCGGGCACAGTGGCTCACGCCTCCTAGCACTCTGAGAGGCCGAGGAGGGTGGATAGCTTGAGCTCAGGACTTCGAGACCAGCCTGAGCAAAAGCAAGACCCTGTCTCCACTAAAAAAGAAAAACTGAGGCAAGAGGATCGCTTGAGCCCGACTTGGAGGTTGCTGTGAGCTATGACTTAACAGCACTCTACAGAGGGTGACAAAGTGAGACTCTGTCTCAATAAAAATAAGTAAACAAACAAATAAATAAATCCTTTTGTCATACTGTACCTGAACAATGCACAAAACAAAAACACACAGTTTAATAAAACACCACACGTTAAACACTATTGTAACCACAGTCTAGATCCAGAAATTGCCAGCACCTCAGGGCCTATATAAAGTTGGATATGCAAAAGAAAAGCTGTTCATGTCATCTTTCCATGTAAAGTTTAGAATTGGCTTGTCAAGTTACACACACACACACACACACACACACTTTCTCTTGGATTTCACTGGGACTGCATGACATCTATAGACCAATTCTCAAGAGTTAACATCCTCACAATACCAACTCAGCATCCATAAATATAACAGGCCCTTCTATTTATTGAGGTTTTAAAATTCTTCTCATGAATAGTTTCTTTATGAGGTATTTTGAACATACTTTCTGTATTATTTATCTCTAAACTTTTGATGTTTTTCATGTTGTTTTCTCAAATTTTATTTTCAAACTGTCTGATGCTTCTATATGGAATGTGTGTTTTAATTTTACACATTAATTTAGTAACATCATATTGTCTGTGAATAGTGTTGTTTTCCTATTTTCCAATCTTTATCTTTATAGCATTGTGATTATTTATTATCGTTGTTACTGAAATTTGAATGCCACGGTGTGTGCAGAGTCCCAGATGCACTGCCTTGGGTGAGAAGCATTCAGTTATATATATATATCAGTAATCAGCTGTCAGCAGGCAGCAGGTCTCTCTGGCCAGTCCTCTTCTCAGGACGCCCCGTGAGGTGCACGGTGTCCCATAGGCACCACCTATTCTACCAACTCCAGGAAGTTACAAAGCAAAAGTTGATCCCAGGAGGACTAGGTGATAAAGAACGCCTTGGGATTTTCACCCAGCACCCTCTGCCTACCCAGTACATTATCATCTAGGAAGGCTCCCGAAGTTGCCACTCAACATGCAAAGGACCGTCTCACACCACCGGCAGTACTTGGTGTCATGGAAAATAGGGTTTACTGGGAAAACCTGAAGCTGGGGAGGGGCAGAGGGTGTGGAGTCCTCCAAGCTTTCTTGACCTGCACTTACCTGCAGTAGACAGAGGCCTGACCCCTATAAGACTCTATATATTTGCAGAGTGGAACCATAAAGAGTGCCTGGGCCAGAGGGAGAGGGGCATGTGCCCTCCCCTCTGTTCTGGGAAGCTGGCCATGAGCTGGTGCAAAACCTGGGATGGAAAAAAGGAGCAATGCCAGGGAGAGGGCACCAGGAGTCTGGGCTCTTCCTGCACCAGCCCCTCACTGCCCCTCCCTGCAGCCCCTCCAGCACAGGCCACAGGACCTCGGAATACAATATACACCTGCTCTTGGGACCACCAGCCTCCCTAAAAGCCCCCACCCTCATCAAGGTCCACCTTACTCTCAAAGGTATAGTTGTCTCAAAGACATAGCTCACCTCCACCCACCAGCTAGAAAGATGCTCTGAAGTAGGAACAAGGACATCCCTCCTCTGCTCTGCATGTCTGCATCGACCTCCCAATGACCTGCCCTTGACCTCCCAGGCTGGGATGCACCCTCACATCATCCAGCCTGTACCCCTCGCCCTGCTCCAATGCACCAGTGGCAGCTCTGCCCTCAGCTCCATCCCTCTTCTCCTGGGCCACCAGCTCCAGGTCACCTTCCACCAACCCCTCTCCTTCTTTGCCCAGGTGTCAGAAGCCTCCCTTGCACTCTGCTCCCCTGGGGGCAGCTTCCAGGTCTAGACTGTCCTAGGACCACAGGAACTGGGACAGAGAGGGGGCAAGCTGAAGCCAGCATGTGAGGGAAGGAGCTCAGAGGGAAGGAGCACAGGCTCTGTGCACAGACCAGCTCCTTTTGGTCCCCGCTCTGCTCTTCTGGAACAAGCCAGCCTTGAGCTGATGCCTCCTGAATCTTCAAGCTGCATTTACCAAATGTGCAGCATCCCGGTGGATTTCACACTGTGTGAAATTTCACTATAACTCTATCTACAGTGTTACAGAATTGGGAACTTCCCAGCCTCCCTAATTAAAACAAATTTACTATTAAGTACTTATTAATAATTTTCCTGGAGTCCTTTGGCCTTAACCCAGAAGACAGTGTTAGAATCCAATTTATCAATGTCAAAATATTAGAGTTATAATGAGATTTGGAAACCTCTATTGACCCCAAAGAATATTTTTTCATAGTCCTAGGCATAATTATTTTTCTTGGATGCACTCCTGCCAGTGGAGGTGGGGTGAGACAGCTCCAATGTGTTAAAATGAAGTGATTCTAGGGCTTGAGTGCCAAGCACGTTTCTTGGCACATAGAGTTTGTGCTTGGGAGAGTTGAAATCATGCGAACGGATCAGTGGGGCTCCCTGCCAGCCTTCTGAATCCTCATCCTCTCTCTGAAGCAAACCCCATCTCTAGCAATGGTGCTGATGTGACCCTTGAGGGTACATCCCAGGATAGCTCCCAGACAGCCTTGCCAGCTGTGCTTCTCTGCAGGGAAGTCCGTCCTCACAGGCTGACTTCACTCTGGTTTCACAGGCAGCACACCCTCAAATCTTTTGATTTTCCCAGTGGTATCTTGAGAAAGATTTTTTTAATGGGATTCTTTTGTGCTGTTGTTTTTTATGCATTAACTGCAAATAAAAATGTATGACAAAAATTAGAATTCAGTGATGATGTAGTATTGATAATTGAATAAAACTTTTCAGGGACTGATGTTTCCAGAGTCATCGCAGAGTCTGCCGCCTGCCTGAGATGAAAGGTTTGATGCCACGTATTGAAAGCAAAACTTGAATAGAATTATTTCAGGCTAACAGGGAAAATGTACTTTAAAAGAAGGCAGCTGAGGCTCTTCACTGTAGCTTTCAAAACAATTGTAGTTGAATGAAACTTTTATCATTTGAGTAGCTTGCTCCAGACTGTTTTAGAAAGGAAAGTGTGTTTAGGAAAACACTTTGATAAGCTGCTTGAGGAAAAGTTAGACTTTGAAGATGTAAACGGTCAGTGGGGGCAGCAGACATGAGCAAAACCTTGGGATTGGAGGTGAGAGCATGAGAGTGAGAAAGGAGATGACACGGCAGAATTATGGGGAACGGGTGGAGGACGATGAGGGGCCATTGTGAATAGAATAACTTACAATGAAATTTGCACTGCTGCAGCATTAACCCCAGCATGTTGATGACAGTTCCACAGAATCTACATATTTCATGTGCAGTTGAGTGGTGAATTTCACATTAGAACCAAAGCCACACAGATCGGTGGCCACTCATGCTCACTGGTAAGGGAATTGCTGTAGTCCAGTAAGCCCACAGAAGCAGAATTCTACTGTCCCAAAGGCAGCCCTAGAGTTACTAGAGAATTTATTACAGTTTTGGTGAAAGCACTATAATAAGGATTTAAACTCCATCCAGGTTTTAAAGGGGCAAAGTCATGCTAGCAGATACATGAACATCTGCCTTTAGCAGTTAAGTGATAATTGTAATGATAATGCTCATGATTTCAACAATGGGATAATAATTGAGATGATGATGATAGTGATAGTGTTGGTGATGATAGTAATGATGACAATGGTGATGGTAGTGGTGATGATGGTGGTGATGATAGTGGTGGTGGTGGTGATGATAGTGGTGGTAGTGGTGGTGGTGATGGTGATGGTAATGATAATGATGGTGGTGGTGATAGTGATGGTAATGATGATGATGGTGGTGGTGGTAGTGTTGTTGATGATGATGGTGGTGGTAGTCATGATGATGATAGTGGTGGTAGTGTTGGTGATAATGATGGTGATGGTGGTAGTGATAATGGTGATAGTGTTGGTAATGATGATGGTGATGATGACAGTGGTGGTGGTGGTAATGATGATGATGGTGGTAGTGATGATGGTGATGATGATAGTTGTTGTGGTGGTGTTGGTGATGATGATGGTGGTGGTGGTGGCAGTGATGATGGTGATGATCATGGTTGTGGTGGTGTTGGTGATGATGGTGGTGGTGGTGATGATGATGATGGTAATGATGATGATGGTGGTGGTGGTGGTGATGGTGATGATGATAGTGGTGGTGGTGGTGATGGTGGTGATGATAGTGGTGGTAGTGGTGGTGATGATGGTGATGATAATGATGGTGGTGGCGATAGTAATGGTAATGATGATGATGGTGGTGGTGGTAGTGATGATAGTGGTGGTAGTGTTGGTGATGATAATGGTGGTGGTAGTCATGATGATGATAGTGGTGGTGGTGGTGGTGATGTGGTGGTGGTGGTGGTGATAATGATGGTGATGGTGGTAGTGATAATGGTGATAGTGTTGGTAATGATGATGGTGATGATGATAGTGGTGGTGGTAGTGATGATGGTGATGATAGTTGTTGTGGTGGTGTTGATGATGATGATGGTGGTGGTGGTGGTGGCAGTGGTGGTAGTGATGATGGTGATGGTGATGGTGATGATGTTAATAATGAGATAATGGTGGGGAGGACAACATAATGGTTATTATAGTTAACATTTTTGACTGCTTACAGCATGCTATACCCATGATACCATCATTGAAATATTGAATTAAATCCTCACAATGTCTCAGATTGTTATAATATTATCTTCATTTTGCGGATGAGAATAGCAATAGTGCTACTCACCTTATCAGAAAGAGACAGAAAGGAGATACAAACTCAGATTGGCCCTGAGCCTGGAGAATTTGCAGTCATCCACAATGAGAAGTCCATTCACAGTGGGAACACAGCCTTGGAAGTGAAAGGGTCAATCAGGTACCTACAGAGAGAGATTGGAGCAGAAAACACTACTACCACTGTTAAGTCAGCAATGATGTTGGAGAGCTGGTAGATATATTTACTCTGTAAGGCAGATGATGGCCCCAGAGGATGCAATGAAGAGGCAGAAGTAGGGAAATGGAGAAGAAAGAGACAGAAGTAGTGATGGAGTGGTACTCTGGAGCTGTCTGTACCTAAATAGAAGAAGCAGAATAAAAGACAAAAAGTAGCCACAGCACAGCCACCTGTCTCTCTGCCCTCCCCAACTTTCCTCCCACAGAGTTCCCATCCTTCTGCCTCCCACCTTCACTCAACTTGCAACTCTCAACAATTCAGTCCACTAATTCAACTCGGTGCCGACCACTGCAGAGCTGCCAGACAAAACACAGAAGGCCCAGTTATATCTGAATTTCATATGAACAAGGAATATTGTTTAGTATAATTATACCTCATGCCATGTTTTGTGACATTTAAATGTAACTGAGCAGCCTATATTTTTATTTGCTAAATCTAGCAATACTACCCTTTACCACAACCATACTGTTTCTGTTGTTCCAGTTCTTTCTACCGTTCATTAATCTGAGAAAGAAAAGAGAAAATTCATTGTTTCTATAAACTCAGATTCCCATTCAACTGGAAAATAAGTGGACAGATTGGATGTTCTACCTCATTCTTCTGGTAGGGAGGCTTCCTCCAGCTTCCTGGACACAACTTTGTAGTAAAGGTTACCACATGTGCATGGTGCTGGGAGAGAGGGACGAACCGATTTCAGATAACCCTCATTCATTCACTCATTCATTCAACAGATTGCTATGAAGCACAGTTGACACTTTAACAACATGGGTTTGAACTATGCAGGGCCATTTACATGTGGGTTTTATTCTACCTCCGCCACTCCAGAGACAAGACCAAGCCATCCCTTTCTTCCTCCTCCTCAGCCTACTCAACGTGAAAAACACGAGTATGAAGTTCATTATGAACACCACTTCCACTTAATGAATAGTGAATCTATTTCTCATGTAATTTTTTAAGAATATTTTCTTTTCTCTAGGTTACTTTATTATAAAACTATAGTGAATAACACATATGACACAAACTATGGGCTCATTGACTGTTCATATTATTTGTGAGGCTTCCGATCAACAGTAGCAAGTGGTAGTTAAGCTTTAGGGGAGTCAAAAGTTATATCTGAATATTCCAGTGCATGGTGGGGGGGCATCCATGCCCCTAATCTCTGTGCTGTTCACAAGTCAATTGAGTCCCTTTGTTCCAGAAAGCATGCAGATATCCTGAAAATAACAACAAGTTCAAAACCTTCATTCAGATCATGAACTCTGTGGAGTCCTAATCCCCCAGTACCTTGGAATATGACCTTACGTGGAAGTAGGATATAACAAAGGCAACTGAGTTCACAAAAGGCCTGATGGCCTTAGGGTTTGGCCCTAATCCCACACTACTGGTGTCCTGGAAAAACAGGGGAAATGTGGCACCAACACACACACAGAGGAGGACAATGTGAAGATGCAGGATTTGAGTGATGACTCTACAAGCCAAAGGACACCCCAGGCCACAGCAACCAGGAGAGAAGCAGGTGGATCCTGTCCCAGAGCCTTCAGGGCAGCACAGCCCGGCAGACACCTTCATCTTGGAGCTGCGGCCTCAGAACTCTAGAACAATACATTTCTGTTGTTATATGATACTAAGGGTATGATATTTTGTTATGGAAGCTCTAGAAAACTAATATATTACTCTAATAAAGCCCAAAAAAGTGGGTAAAATGATGGCTTCTGAGAATTAGGGAGGGAGGATTGCAGTGCTCAGAGAGTCCTTCTGGCCACAGGACTTGGAGCCCAGCCCTGGGCAACCTACAGTTTCCTGTGGAGTGGAGAGAGGCCTGTGGCCGGCAAGTGGCTGGGCCGAGGGAGCAGCCCTGTGAGCCCCACCCAGGTTGCAGACTCTCAATCACACATCTAGGACTCGACTTTGGGGCTCAGAATTGCTCATCCGCAGAAACCTTCCCAGAACAATCCATGTGAGGATACTATCTGTAAGTACATCTCTGATGAGATTAAGGCACCTCCTCAAAATCTCATCAGGAAGCAAGTGATGCAAATGGAACTAATAAAAGATGAAATGCAGTCTGGAAACCTGTAATGCATAATGCCGTAATTACGGAGGCCTTTGCAGAATGACAGGAATATTTTACAAGGAGGAAAGAGGGGGAGACGTGCATTCATGTTCCTCTGTCTAGGAGGATGGATGCCCCAATTTTAGAGGGCCCTTCCCAGGTCTTTTTCTGGAAATAGCCCCAGAGTTGAAAAGAACAATGCCTCTCACTACCACTGCACATTGGAAGCATCCCTTAAGAATACCCAGCTCTCTCTGCTCCAATTTTCTGCTCACTAAGCAACCTCCTGTACTGTGATTCTGTGTCCTGACTGGGTGATTTTTTTCCAGGCCCTGAGCCAGGACTATTCTCGGGACCAGTGTTCAGGCTGCAAAGGGACGGGATTGGGGGTGAGTGGCAGGGGAGAGGGCCAGGCTTTGACACCAGACAGGACCATGTGAGCCAGGAAAAAGGGGGACAGAATGTCGGGGCCAGACTGGGCTGGCTGTGAAAAGTGAGGGAGTCCAGGGAGGATGGGTAGAGGGAGGGCAATTAGTGGGAACACACCTACGGTGCATCTTAGCAGGGTACTGGCGAAACTTATTAAAGGTAGAGTATTAATGTCTTTATATAGTGATCAAGGAAATGCCATGAAGGATATCTGTA
>CAUYON010180488.1:0-25797 GCA_963573935.1 Arctocebus calabarensis
TGAGATTAGCTGCGCAGGAAGCTGTTGGCTATTTGCTTGTTTTGATATAGTCACTAACATTGATCTTTCTTGAAATACGATCTTTTTACTCAGGGCCAGGAGAAGAGTTTGGCTTCCAATGAAGATGATGCACCCATGGGAAGAGTCCCCCACCATCCCATCCTAGCCCACCTTGCCCAGCAGCTGACAAAGAAAACAAAGAGATTTATCTGTCTTCTGATAGCAGCCATCCTTGGGATTATAGCTGTCACAGCTTCTGCAGCCGCAGCTGGAATAGCATTGACTGAATCCATTAAGACTGAAACATTTGTTTCCAATTGGCATAAAGATGCTGAGAAACTTTGGATTTCTCAGAAGCAAATTGATACAGAAATATATAATGAATTAGCAGATTTAGAACAAACAGTGATTTTATTAGGTGATCAATTATATAGTTTAGAGAAACAATTAAAGTTAAAATGTGATTGGAATGTAACTTCTTATTGTGTTACAATAAATAAATAAAAAGTGTTTTACAATGAAACTTTGTTTCCATGGAGTAAGGTTAAAAAACATTTGTTAAAATCATGAGAATTTGACTGCTGATGTAATTGAGTTACAACATCAAGTATATTCAACTTTTGAGCAAAAATTAGAAAAAATTAATGGAGATGAAATTCTGAAAGGAATTTCAGAAGGAATAGCTCAGTTGAATCCTATTGATAAGATACACACTTTGTTTGGAACTTCTGCTGGCTCTTTGTTCTTATTTTGTTTGATTGGCTTTATTCTTTGCATGACAATTAAAAATTTGATACAAGTTAGTGGTAGGAATTAGTGGTAGGAAAGCTGCTGTCTTTTTGGCTATGACAGCAATGCAAGCTAATAATTAAAAAGGGGGAGATGTAGGGGTACCGATCCCCCAACCAAAGCAAAGTGACATGGCCTCAGGTGCTCCCCGAGGAATGTTGCCCGAAGATGGAAAAACTTTCTCTGTGGACATGTCCTAGCAGGAACATTCAGTTAGGACGGTCAAAGAGGAAGTTAACCGGAGGGCTTCGCAGGGTTGAAGCTGGGGGTTGAGCAACTGCAGAGGTTGCAGGAAAGAGGTGCTCTGTCATTTTCTCTTTTTTCTTTATGGCCAAGCTTTAAATTTTAGGGAACTAACAAGATAGCGGGACACTTTTGTGGTTAGACTTACCGCCTTACAGATATATTGAAAGTATGCTTTATTTAGATTAACTATATATGTATCGAGCAGTTTTTGTGCTGAACAAAGAATTTTCATGGTAGCTACTGCTGTTTCAACATTATTTCCTTTTTCTATTTCTATACTTTTATCTGATCAGTGTGTCTAAAAACACCCAATAAACATGGGTTGTCGCTGAGTGCCTGAGCGAGCCTCAGCCCACTTTCAATCAATCATTCTGTGTGCAGAACTGCCTCTGTGTCTCTGAATTGTTAAGACGACAGAGACAAAACTGCATTTCTGGTCTCCCTGAGTTTGAGCACACCCTTACCCGGCTGCCAGCTAACTTGCTTACGCTGTCGTTTAAGTTCCCTCAGCAGCAGTGTTGAGAGACTTACGGGTGGGATCAATGCAAGTATTCCCTGGGAGCGAATGCACTGTCCCAACATTCTGCTTTGTCTGTGAGAAGGAACTTGTGGGTGAACCTTCCTGGATGCAAGGCGTTGTGGAACACGGTGACCCTCTGTTCCGAGTAGCGCTATAAGCGTTATGGAGGAGACAAAACTGTTTTCCTTCCCAGAAGCACACTGCCCGTTGGAAATGCCATTCTCGCTGACATCATGCACCTTGTTTGGGTGGCTGTTCCATTGCCTTACCGTGACGAGGGGTTCACATGTATGAATGAATGGCCCCCCAGGAGAAGTATTCAGTGAGTTATATGTACACGCAATACGTTTCTTCTCCAGAATGGATTGCACTTTGGAAAGTTCAGCGGACTCAGCTGCGAAGCTAGACATTACATGACGGGAGGAGAGAACTCTGTCCGAGGCCGAGCCCGGGGCATATGCAGGAGACGAAACTGCATTCCCTCCCAGAAGCACACTGCCGATTTGAAATGCTCTTCTCGCTGACATCCTAAGTTTTGTAGGAATGAAAGTGCTGAGGAATCATGTGTGAAGCAAGGCATTGCAGAACGGGAGAAGAGAACTCTGTGCGAGGCCGAGTAGGGGGCAAACTTCTAGTCTCCTGAGTTCGGGCACACAGTGACACGGCTGCCGGCTAACTCGCTTACACTGTCGCTGCAGTGTTGAGAGAGTTCCTGGTGTCCCAGCAAGTACTGGGAGAGTGAATGGGAGAGTTCCTGGTGGGGTCAAGTATTTGCTGGGAGAGATTGCACTCTCGAAACATTCTGCTCCTTTAGTAAGAAGGACCGTGCAACTGATCTTTCCTGGAAGGAGGTTGTTGTGGAACATGGTAACAGTTAAAAAACGTTTGTTAAATCATGAGAATTTGACTGCTTATATAATTTACAACAGAAAGTATATTCAACTTTTGAGCAAAAATTGGAAAAACTTAATGGAGATGAAAGGAATTTCAGAAGAAATAGCTCAATTGCATCCTATTGATAAGATACATACTTTGCTTGGAAATTCTGTGGTCTCTCTGTTCTTATTTTGTTTGATTGGGTTTATTTTTTATATGATAGTTAAAAATGTGATACAAGTTAAATGAATCAGTGATAGGAATACTGCTGTCTTTTTGGCTATGACAACAGTGCAAGCTGATAAATAAAAAGGGGGGAATGACGGGGTACCGGCCCCCCAACTAAAGTAAGTGACATGGCCTCAGGTGCTCCCCGAGGAACATTGCCCTAAGATGGAAAAACTTCTTTATCTGTGGACATGTTCACAGGAGGAAGTGACCGGAGGGCTTTGCAGGGTGAAGCTGGGGGTTGGGCACTTGCAGAGATTATGGGAAGAGGTACTTTGTCCTTTTCTGTTTTTATTTGTGGCTAAGCTTCAAGTTTTGGGGAACTATCAGACAGTACAGGCAGCCAGACACCATTGTGGTTTAGCTTGCAGCAACATGTTGAGAAAGTGTGTTCAATTTAGATTAACTATATATGTATCCAGCAGCATCTGTGCTGAACAAAGAATTTTCATGGCAGCTGCTGTTTCATCATTGTTCGTTCCTTTTTCTATTTCTATACTTTTATCTGTTCAGTGTGTATAAAAACACCCAATAAATGTGGGTTGTTGCTGAGTGCCTGAGTGAGCACCAGTCTCCCTTTTATCAATCATTCTGTGTGCAATACTTTCCTCTGTGTCCCTGATCAGTTAAGTTCTGCTGTCAACTACAAAACACCCATAACTACACAGCAGAAACTTTGAACTCAACTCCTGCTTGCTGATCACCTTTTCTTTGAAAAGTTTTTCTTTTTCAGCATTTCTTTGGCAGGACTGTTGGGTAGTACAGATCATTTCTGGGTAGCTTGGCAAAGTGTCACATGGAACAAGTCCACTAGGGATCTTACCACACAACCAAGAGTGACTGCAGAACATGGAATCCAGTTATCAATGGAACTGCCCAGGAATCACAGCCTCCAGAGAAGGGGCCAGGGCTGGCTGAGAAGTGGGGCCAGGCAGGACAGATTCCTTTGATGGGAAAGAATTGACAGGCAGATGACGAAAAAGAACTAGCTATAGTTGGGCACTCTGAGTGTCACATAGGAAATATGGGTGGCATGAGACCTACTGTGAAAGATAATTACCAAATGCTGTTTGATTAGAATATGAGGAGTTTTTAGCTTTTAACATGGGATCTGGCACCTGAATGCACTCATCTTCCTCCAAAAAACTTGTAACCTGGGTTGTGAACACCTCATGATGTAGTGGGAAGGCAGGAGACAGCACTGTCTTAAGAGAGTTCCATGAGAAGAATGGAAGCTGAATCTGATCAGCCTCTGGGTGTAACTATCAGTTTATAGGACAGGGCTGCAATCAGCCAGCATCAGAGTGTGGGGAACTCTACACAGCTCTTGATTCAGTGTCTCTCTTCTAGCATTCTGTAAAATAGAGATAGTGGAAATAAGGCTAAGTAAATTAAACTACTGAATCTACTAATCTCACTTACTTACTTGTTCAGACCAATAAGAAGTGAAAAAAAGGCTTTCTTTCCTGAACTGGACCTTTTAGTGCAGCTGGGACCCTTGCCAGGACAACCAGTGCACAGTTCTGCCATCCCCAGCTCCAGCCCTGAATCCTAGGCAACTCTTCAGAGTTTCTGTCACAGATGTCTTTGAGAATAACAACCTGCCCACTCCAATCTGGTAGATCTTTTGTCTTCTGCAGCCCTCCTGAGGAGAGAGAACTCTGGGGTCAAGGGTTCTCATCCAAGTGTTTCTCCAAATGGAGCAATCAGTGGACAGACCCTAGCTTTGGCTGTGTTACTTCAAAGAATACAAATCTGATTCAGGCATTGAAGAATCAGAAGGGAAACATAACAGGAAAAGATGCTCTTCTACTGATTTCAGCAAAGCCCCACGTAGGCTGGCTCAGACACATCAGAGTGGGCTCAGTGGGAGGACCTCTGTGATCCCGCCTCCCTCACGTTCCCCTTTCAGCTTCTTTGGTTCTACACTTGTCTCAAGTCTCCTTTAATTATATTTTCATTGGCAGCTACTCAATCTCACAGCTCAAATATCCCCCATGTATTTGATTTGTATTCCAAGGACTTAAGCATACAAATTGCTCCTTGGGCACATATGAATCTGTTAATTCTAACAGAATGTTTCAAAGGAGAGCAGAGTTTGGCCCTGTGTCATTTCAAATAAGTGTATTCATTTGCCATTGGTAATATTTACTGAGCATCCATCTCTCTCCAGGCACTATACTAGATGGAAGTAATTCTATACTAAATGTGGAAACACCTTACTGTTTTAGTTACATGTAGACACTACCTCAGACCTTGGATCTTCCACAAATTTCGGAGGTATCTGTGATTATCATCATTCCCAGTTCACAAATGAAATAAATCCTCAATAAAGTATATACTATGTCCAAAATCACACAGGAAATAAGTGTCAAAATAGAGAATAAATAAGTGGCACAATTGTCACCTGACCATTACTCCTATTATCTTTCTACACTGCAAGCAAAGGACACGAAGATAGCGCAAAAAGAAATGAGTTCTCTTCCAGCGAGAAGACAGTGTGATCAGAGAAGGCTTCATACATGGAGGAGGGAGGTTTTAAGGTGATTTTGAAAGATCCTAGGAGAAATAGGAAGTAGAGATGGGGCAAATAATCACTTAAAGGGGAATAATCTAATGGGAAATGAGTGTGGCAAAAGGATTCCATGCTTAGGGAAGAGCATCCGTTCTGGGAAATAATCAAAAGAGGACAGTGAGGTAGCAGAGGCTGTGAAGCTGAGGAGTTTAATTTTAAAGTATAAATTCACTGAAAAGGGATATAGAATGAATTGATGAGTAGAAAATAGAGATCCCCAACCCCTCAACTCCCGAGAAAAAAATTAAAGCATTCCTCATTCATTTAAGTGTGAGCATGGTAACCACAGCTCTGGGTATCAAAAAGGGGCCAGCTTGCTCTCTGGGCTTGTGAATTGAAAAGTTGTGTGCTTTATTTCCTTTTCTTCCTCATAGGATGTGCTTTCCTTCATTAATCAAGAAAGGCCATAGATGAAAGGCATCTTTAGAATACCAGCCAATAGGCTCGGCGCCTATGGCTCAATGGGCTAAGATGTCAGCCACGTACACCTGAGCTGGCGGGTTTGAATCCAGCCCGGGCCCGCCAAAAAACAATGATGGCTGCAACCAAAAAATGGCCGGGCATTGTGGCGGGCACCTGTAGTCTCAGCTACTTGGGAGGTGGAGGCAACAGACTCACTTGAGCCCAGGAATTGGAGGTTGCTGTGAGCTGTGATGCCACGGCACTCTATCCTGGGTGACAGCTTGAGGCTCTGTCTCCAAAACAAAAACAAAGAAGAATACCAGCCAATAAAAGTTGTATAAAGCTAAAGGAAAAACTAATGTTTGGAGACAAAATAAACGTGGACAGTGAGACCATTTCTGTAGTAGCGTCTGTCTTAAAGGTTGGTAAAGCTCTAGCATCATCCACTCATAGCATAGGTCTAGTGCTATGTGACTAGTTTCCTGCCTCATGATTGCCCAAGCACAGTAATAGGTATAAAAGACAAATAATCTGAAAAACTGCGAAACACATCACCAAGTGAAAATTTAAGAAAATTGGATTCCTTGATTTTTAAAAACCTGTTGTCAGATATGCTTTCCTTTTTCATCTCACATCACCTTCTCCATATTCACTATTCAACACTCATACAAAATAATTAGTAAAAAGAAAAAATTTTAAATATGTACTTACATGTACAGAATGTTTACCAAGTCAAGCATCCTGCATTTGATGATTTCCCACTTTCTTCTGAACTTCTGAAACTAATTCTGAAAATAATTCTAAATAGTTATAGCAGTTTACCAGACTAAGCAAACTTTTATCTTAGGGTGAATCAGGAACATACTGAAAGGGGTCACCTACAGCACCATCCATTTCTCCTCATTCCTTCCTTCTCTCTTAATATCTTTACTTTAAAGTGATGTCGGAATGACCCAACCATCTGCACCTTCTTTCACCTTTACGACCTTTGGCATCCTTTGTTAATATGGGAGAACCCTCATGAGCTGACCACCCAAGGGATTGTGACAACCTGGTCAACATATGGACATGGTCAGCAGAAGGAACTAGGCCTACTAGACTGATGCATACATGTGGTGCATGTGAAAATTAGGTCAACTTAAGGAGGTGTTCAGTGAGGAGAGCTGACCAACTCTGGAGGTTTTTCTGTATCTGTTTGTTTAACTCACTAGCCACAGTGATGGTTAAAGAGCAACTAGCTCCTACCACAGCCTCTTAGAAGTCTGACTTTTAAAGCAAGTGGAACAGCCAAAATGTTGGGAATTCTGAAATGTAAGCAGTATACATGGAAAACAGATAGGTGGGGATTTTTTGTTTTGTTCTGTTTTCTGAGGTAGAGTCTCAGCTTGTCACCTTCGGTAGTGTTGTGGCAGAATAGCTCACAGCAACCCCAAACTCTTGGGCTTAAACAATTCTCTTGCCCCAGGCTCCCAAGTAGCTGGGACTACTACAGGCACCCACTATAACTCCCACCTATTTTTAGAAACAGGGTCTTGTATAGGCAAAAAGCCTACATGTGCCTTTAAACAGATTCATTCTGTGAGAACAGGTTTGAAGTTTTTTAATGAGTTGGGAAGGAGAGACTGGGATAGAACTCTATTTTGACCTTAGTTCTGCTCACACAAAAGGTAATACTTCAGTGAACAAAGGCTTGATCCTGGAGTCAGGGCTTGAAGGCAAGTCTTCTGTATATCTTAGGAATCTTCACCACTCCTAGAGAATGAATAACCACCTCTGGATGGTCTGTTAAGGGTCTAGCATTCAAGCAGCTTATTCTCCCAGAGTGTGCTTTGTGGCTTAGATTTAATTTAATTTAATTTAATTTATTTATTTATTTATTTTTGTGGAGACAGAGTCTCACTCTATGGCCCTCAGTAGAGTGCTGTGGAGTCACAGCTCACAGCAACCTCCAGCTCTTGGGCTTAGGCGATTATCTTGCCTAAGCCTCCCAAGTAGCTGGGACTACAGGTGCCCACCACAACGCCCAGCTAATTTTTGATGCAGTTCGGCCGGGGCCGGGTTTGAACCCGCCACCCTCGGAATATGGGGCTGGCGCCCTACTCGCTGAGCCACAGGTGCTGCCCTAAATTTAATTTTAGATGTAATGATGGTAAAAGATAATAGTTAATGGAGTATTGTGTTAGTTGATCAATAGACAGGTGGCTGCTGGGCCAGTAATGGCCTGGTCATGAGGTGGTCAGGTGATAATCACGAGAATCAAGTCACCAGATTTTAGATGGATGACATATACATCATAATATTATTGATTAATAATGGACACATGTAGTATTGGCTATCTAAGCTGTGTTAAAATAAAGATTTTTCACTACATGGCTAAGAGAGCTTGTAGCCTCCCTTGTTCCATACAATTCCTTCATTAGGCCTTAGCCTCTGTGACGTGGCTTTGCACTCCAGAATCAAGCAACAATTTGGCACAGTCAGCAGGATGAGCTCCGCAAGGGCCCGCTTCTTTGCATTGCCTTCCTGGTTGAGCGGCGGAGAACTTAAGGTAAGCCTGGTACATTAGAATGAAAAGGAATAAAGATGGCACTGTGAATACAAAAGACTCTTGGCAAAAATAAGGAAAATTGGGGAATTCTTCATCTTTGGAGGAACAGTATGTGGCTTTACTAAAAGATTATTAAAGTCCACTGGTATTACTCTTAAAACTAAAACATTACAGGGGTTGTTCCAGGTCGTGGCTAAACAATGATACTGGTTTATTCTGGAGAAGAAAAATCAGCTAAATTTAAAAATTTGGAGGAACATAGGTAAAGCTCTCAGAAGCACACATCAGCAAGGAGAATGTATAAATAGAGATGATTGGGGTACCTATCATTTAGTTACTGTTGCTTTGGAACCTCTGCAATCTAGTTTCAATGCTGAAAATGTTAAACATGAAGGTTCCCTTCCCCCACCTCCTGAGGAAGAACTTAGTGATAAAGAACTTAGTGACAAAGAGCCTATATATGATGAGCCTGTTAAAACACCAGATGTAAAAGAAAACTTATTGAAAGACCAGACTGACAGTGGTTCTGATTGTACTATTACTAATTTTTCTGATTGTGAGAACCTTGGTGATATTAAGAGAATGTTAGCCTAGTGTTATCAGGTAATTGAAAAGAAATGTACTGAAGACCCTAAAAAGGTTGCGACTCCTGAGCAGGTCAAGGCTCAAAAGGAGTCTTCTTTCATGGTGAAAAAAGGCTTTTCTCCTTTACAGGACAGACCTTTAACTCCCACTGTGCCTCCACGGCGTTATCCAGTGTGGTCAAATCCTCCAGACCCAAAATTTATTACTGTACTTCATGCAACTGTTAAGTCTTCTCATTTTCCCATTAAGCCTATTGCTTTAATATTGTAAAAGAGGCTGACCCTTTTTCTCTGCCCGCTCTGACAGTCACGTCTTTTTGCTGATAACATGCTGGCTTTTCCTTTAGTGAGACAGGAGACTGAGGAAAGCATTGTTAGAATTACTCATGTCAATATTGCCATAAAATTTTTTAAAAATAATGAAGGATGCTATTCATACTTATGGCCCTAATTCTCCTTATGTCATGGCCATGTTAAAATCTTATTGTGGAGATCATTTCTTGCTTGCTATGGACTGGGACACTGTTGCCTGTACGGCTTTGAGCCCAGGACAATTCATTCAATTTAAATCTTGGTGGATAGACCAGGCAAAAATTCAAGCTCAACATAACAATCTTGAATGTCCACCCTCTTTTAATTTTGCACAGCTTACAGGAATTGGGGAATATGAAGGATTGGATCCCCAGGGACGTTATATAAATGAATTATTAATACAGATTAAAGACGTTTGCCTTGGCTCGGCGCCTGTGGCTCAATGGGCTAAGGCGCCAGCCATGTACACCTGAGCTGGCGGGTTCGAATCCAGCCCCAGGGCCCACCAAACAACAATGATGGCTGCAACCAAAAAATGGCCGGGTGTTGTGGCGGGCACCTGTAGTCCCAGCTACTTGGGAGGTGGAGGCAAGAGACTCACTTGAGCCCAGGAATTGGAGGTTGCTGTGAGCTGTGATGTCACGGCACTCTACCCAGGGTAACAGCTTGAGGCTCTGTCTCAAGAAAAAAAAAAAAAAAGACGTTTGCCTTACAGCTTGGCAACATTTAGATGAAAAGGGGGAGATTAAGCAATTTTTTACTAAAATTTTTCAAGGAAATAATGAGCCATACACAGAGTTCATTGCCCATCTTCAATCTGCAATTGAAAGATCTGTCCCTGGTGAGGATGCCAGAAAAATATCACTCATGCAATTGGCTTTTGAAAACTCTAATGTTGATTGCAAGAAAGCCATGGCAAAACTTAAAAATCAGGATAATGTTACCATTAACAATTACATTCATGTATGTCATGAAGTAGGTTCTGGCACTTTTTAGGCTAATTTACTGGCGTCAGTATTGCAAGCTGGTAATAGGCAACCAAAGTGTTGCAATTGTGGAAAGCTTGGTCATATCAGAAAAGAATGTCACGAGAGAAAAAAATGAAAGTAAAACAGAGACTAAAATGCCAGGTGTTTGTCACCACTGTGGTAAAGGCAGGCACTGGACTAATGAGTGCCGCCCCCTTAAAGATAAAGATGGCAATGTTCTGCCAGGGAACAGAGAACCAGGTAAACTCCCATGTGAGGCTAGCGCAGAGCGCCCAGACAAAAAACTCGAGCTCCCTCCCATAGCAGTTTCCAGTCAGTGACGACCAGACTCATGCTCAGATGAATCAGAGTTAACTCCTGTTAGTAAAACCCATGTACAGGATTTATTCCATGCTACTCAAGAGAGCACTGCTTTCAACCTCCCAATTTTAACTGATGTTAATCTTGACAGTGGAGAAACTCCTAAAAAATTACCCACTGGTGTTTATGGTCCGATACCATCAGGGACTATAGGATTAATATTGGGAAGAAGCAGCCTCACCATGGAAAGACCTAATGTCCATCCAGGAATAATTGATGAAGATTATACAGGTGAAGTTTTTAAAATGGCCTCAGCCACAACAGATATTCAATTGTCCACAGGACATCACATGGCTCAAATACTGATTTTACCATACTATAAAGGCAAAACAGCTCCAGTTGCCAGAGAAGGTGGTTTTGGAAGTACAAGAAAACAGGTTTTTTTGGCATACTTTTTTTTTTTATTTTATTTTATTTTTGTAGAGACAGAGTCTCACTTTATCACCCTGGGTAGAGTGCCATGGCGTCATACTGCTCACAGCGAGCTCCAGCTCTTGGGCTTAAGCGATTCTCTTGCCTCAGCCTCCCTAGTAGCTGGGACTACAGGCGCCCGCCACAGCGCCCCGATATTTTTTTGTTCTGCAGTTCGGCTGAGGCCGGGCTTGAACCCACCACCTTCGGTATACGGGGCCGGCGCCCTACTCGCTGAGCCACAGGAGCCGCCCTATAAATCAATTTTTTTAACTCATTCTCTAAGAAGTTGGGTGTTTTCTCTCTCATGTTCTACTATATAACACAGTCTGATCTTACATTAAGGTATTTATCTCAGATCTCAGCGCCCATGTTTGACTCATCTCGCCAAGCAGTTTTCCAACTGCTATACCAACGATACTCCCACCTACAGTGCACAAAGGTTCCTTTTGCTCCACCTCCTCAACATCACTGGTATTTGTCTTTTTGATAATAGCCATTCTAATGGTTGTGAGGTGATGTCATATTTCATTTTGATTTGATTGATTTCCGGGCTCGTTGGTAGGCCCATTAGGCTCACTCTCTTCTCAGTCCTCCCTATTGATTCAACTCAATATTTTATAATTTTTTCTTTGAAAAAATAACTTTATTGAAGTATAATTTATATACAAAACACTATATGTTTTTGATGTATGCAATTTAATGAGTTTAAGGATATGCTACATCCATGAGACCATCGCCACAACTAAGGTAGAGGACATGACTATCACCTCCGAAGGTTTCCTATGCCTCATTGATTGATTTATTTATTTGGTTGTGGTTTTTTTGGAAGAACACTTAAATTTCAAGGGCATAATCCAGTAATGTTCACTATAGGCAGAGTAGATATCTTAAACATTTTCATCCTGCATGACTGTAACTCCTCATTTATGGAACAACAGTCCATTTCTCCCTCTTCCAGCTCCAACTTTTGTTCCATTCCCTGTTTCTATGAGTTTGACTATTTTAGATACTTTACATGAGTGGAATAATGCAGTATTGGGTCTTCTGTGTCCCGCTTATTTCACTAAGCGTAATGTCTTCCAGGTTCAGCCATATTGTCACAAATGGTAGTATTTCATTCTTTTTGTAAAGGTGAAAATATTAAATTGCATGAATATACCATAAAATTTAAAAAGAATGACCGTATGGCCCAGAAAAACCACTTCTGGATATATGTTCCAAAGAATTGAAATCAGAATCCGGAAGATCCATCTGCTCCTGTATTGACTGCAGCATTATTCACAATATCCAAGGCCTGAAAACAACCCAAATGTCCATTGATAGACAATTTGCCTATTCTTCATTAATGAAACTGTCCCTCAAGTAATGATCCTGAAAATGACTCTCTCTATTATTTTTCCCTCTTTTAAACCTGGCACGCTCCAAACACCACCACCCTAGGTTGGAAAACTGTATAAAGTTTCTGGATTTTCTTTCCTTATCTTCTAGCCTCATCCTTTGGTTAGGCAATGACATAGGTCATATGTGCTTTCTCTCAAGACTGTAGCCTTTTGTTTGGAAGTTAACATCTAAGTGATAATCAATATAAAAAAGGAATTGCACGTGCAAGATTGAAAATTTAAAGTAAAAGTATCTAGAAATAGAAAGGCAGCCTTGTATGACTCAGTAACAAAGACAAAATAGCACCTCGTGTTTCTAGGGCCCTTTAGCATTTACATGGTGCTTTCCTATACATTTTCACTTTGTCTGCATGCCAAACACAGATTAGACTTGATCACACTCAGTTAATGAGTACATCTGGACTGCTGAAAAACCAGAGAAGACTCAACCAGAGCAGAGGATGTAATATATTCTCTATGTTGTTGTAGTTGGTACTCAGTAATATTTGTTAAATGATAGTTGTGATACAGCTGCCACAACCATGGTAAATAGAGAATTTTGTGTGTTATTAGCCCACTATTGACTCAGAGAACCAATTTTCCTAGCTCCATGTGAATCTGGGAAAGGAAGGGCTGCTATTAACAGCCTTGGCTTATGACCCAGAGTAGTCAGTACTTCATGCCCTGGTCAAAGCTTTGGAGATATTTCTAGTCTTTAATTTAGATCCTGGGGAGAAAGAACAGGATTCTCAAGTTCACATGAACTGGGTTTTTATCACTTGCAATTGAAAAGTCCTTCCACAGCACACAGCCTCCTTCCCCTCCAACAACAGAGAATGGTATCCCAAATGACCTGATAAATATATCTTTCCCTCCAACTATATACACATTTGTTTTCCCCTTTCTGAGACACAAACTTACTCACTTACTTTAACCTAACACTCTGGTTCCTGGGTCTCTACTTACCAGAATCTGATTTATAATGTCTCCGTCTGACTACTGTGTTATCTGCCCAAACTTGTGACCTATTTCTCTTACATGCCCCAAAGCATCTCTCTCACCAGCAGGCTTCCCTGCCTGGCTCTGAGCTTGGCTGTGCTCACCTTATTCTAGGAGACCATGGGAACATTTGATGATCTCATCCTGTGAGTGCCCATGATCCCACCAGGCATAATTATTTCTACATTTTCATGCAAAATTCCCTTTTAGTTAATTATTGTCAGAGAAGTATATCACAGTGGCTATAAGCAGTTGCTTTCATGTCAGACAGACCTGGATCTAAGTCTTGATTCCACCTTTCATGAGCTGAATATCCTTTAACAAGCCATTTACCTATGCCAAGTCTATAATTTCCCTATCCTTAAATTTAGGGAAACAATTGAATCTACAATTAACTGGGATCTTGAGAGATTTCAAGAGATAATCTATTTGAAGAACTTATGACTAAACCTAAAACATAAGTAATTAACACATTTATTCAAAAATATGTATTGATTCGTGGTGCCTGTGGCTCAAAGGAATAGGGTGCTGGCCCCATATACTGGAGGTGGTGTGTTCAAACCTGGCCCCAGCCAAAAACTGCAAATACACCATATATGTGTGTGTGTGTGTGTGTGTGTGTGTATTGAGTATAGATAGATATTGAATATTCATACTGAAAGTATGACTATAAAGAGTATGCACTTTTTAATATATTCATTCAAAATATGTATATATCTGCATTCAATAAATACTTTGAAGGTATTATAATATAATTTAAATGTATCAAATATATATATGTGTGTGTGTACATATAAATAAAAATGGTGAGATTCTCTTACAGTCTTTTAGATCTTACATAAACAAAACAAAGCATTTGCTCTTATGGACATTATAATGGTTGAGAGAGAGAATAAACGAGCATACAGAAGAATATATAATATGAATATATAGATACAATATATTTAAATATTAGCAGTTAATCACAAACGCCAACATTTCAGGCTATTTGAGGAGTTACAACTCCTGCTATAGTGATAGGGACTTAATTATTGATAGAAAAATAATTATTATATTTTTATTACAACACTAACTCCTAAAGACACCAGATAATTAGAAGGTGCCAAAATTTATGATTGATGAGCAACATTTCAACACACCAGGCATGTACTGGGACTCTATTATACTGAGGGCACTTATGTTTAGGTGAAAGTGTTCAAACCAGATATACTTATGAATAACTAATGAGGAAATAAATGTTAAATAGAGGTGTGTGCAACGTGTTGACCAGGGGAAAAAAGAAGAGTCATTATTACAGATGACAATTAGTGAAGGAAAGATGAATTATGATAAGTCTTTTGCTGCATAAGAAAAAGCTAAAAATTTGGGCTTCCTTTTGCACTGACGAACCATCAAAAAAACTCAGCCTGTGTTAAAGAAAGACCTTGATAGGGGAAATTAACATTAGGATCAAGAGATTAAAGGCAGACAGAACAATTAAGAGGTGACAGTAATAGTCTAGGAGGCAGATTGTGACGTCTGAAACTCAGACAATCGTGGTACTGATGCAGAAAAACAGACTAAAGAGACAGTATTCTTGCAACCTTTTTTCTAGAGCTTAAGGGGTTTTCATGTTTTTGGTTAAGTGATCAACATAAAGCAGTTTTACTTTTCAAAAATTTGCTATCACTGTAATAATTTGAAATATAAAATAGCAAGCAGCAATTATTCGGGGAGACATAGTACCTAACTTCCTTATATATACATATGGGTATATAATCGCATGCATTCATTTAAGCACATACAGATAAAATACACTATAACAGAAATATTCAAACATACAGAAAAAAACAGAAGGTCATAATCTTCTCTGTTTTGAGAACATAACCACCTTGCATTAAAAAGACATGTAGCTTTTACAGGAGTACTTAAATTTTCATGTTTATTGACTGGTGTTCATACACCGAGAGGCAGAAATGTTCTGTCAGTGGCTTGACACACCATGCAGTGTCAGATTCTCATGTGATGTTCAATAAAGCTGTACAGTGATTTTTTAATTGTTACCAGCCTTTCAAAATAAAATAAAATTTCTGATATAGTAGAATAATGCCATGGCTCTGCTCAAAATAAAAATATTAACACAGGTCATCCCTTAATTGCACCTGCTGTTATTTTTAGTGTCTCCTGCATTCTCTTATAAATGAAGCACCAGCAGCAACATGCTCACATTGTAATTATGCAGAAGTGTCCATCCAGTGGAAAATACACTCTGTTCTAGTTAGTTTGGTGGTTAAAAGAAGCTTGTAAAGCCAGATCCTCTGAAATTGAATTCTGGTTCCATCTCTTACTGGGTTAGGTAATGTTGGGCAACTTATTTCAATTATTCTTTGTCTATTTTTTTCTTTAATCATATAACAGATAGTATTTATGTATATATATTATGTAGCAATCGCTTAAAATAGAGCACTAAATTATTCTTTGTTGCTTTGTTATTATTGTGTTTATTATTTTTATTATTATTATTAGTGATCTTGGGCAAGTCAAAGATAATATGACAACCTGTAATTTCCAATGAGCAAGAAACATCAAGATTCTAGGTTTGATGGTCTCTTTTACTGAAGATAATTTTCTTCAGGTTAATCAACAAAGGTTGAAGGACATAACATTGACAATAATTGGAGAAGGAAGCACTAAAAAGACAACTTGAGAGAAGACAAAGTCTCTGCGTTCCAGGGATAAACAGCTTAGAAAAGACAAAAGATGTGAGAGAAAACGCCTATAATAAGGAACAATTTATTAATAAACAGTGATAGGAGAAGAGGGCTTATTCATGAGAACAGCTCAGGAATCAGGTGGAGCTCTTTCAAGGTCAAGTCTATCTCTTACTAGACATACAGCCCCAGGGTGGCTACTACTTGACTCCTCTGAACCTCAGAAGTGTAGGAGGACAGACTTCAAGGGCAGATGCTCTGAAGTCAGACTGTTAGCATCTTCTTTACTGTCTGTGTGACCTTGGACAAGTTCCTTATTCTCTCAATAGTTCCTCATTTACAAGATAACACTAATATTAGCCACATCATACGGATTGTGATGATGACTGAGACACTTATAGCTGTAATCAGCACAAAGTAAGCACTCAACTATACGTGGTGTTGATGAAACTAAAATGAGGCTCTTTTTAACTTGGACTTTTGACACCAGGAACCCCCCCTCCCCCAAATAACTACAACAGAAAGAAATGTCTGCTTTCTAAACCCGGGTGCTTATCATCCTTATAAGACTTGCGAATGTGGAGACCCCAAGCAGCTTCTACCACTCTTAGTAAAACAGCTGAGAATGGCTTCTCGAGGGATTTCCTCATGGAGAGCTGGGCATTGTGCATTCCCAGTTCCACCCCCTCCTGACCCACACGTGGAGGGGGAGCTTACCCTACTTTAAATCAAGTGACAGAGACTCACAGAAAGTTTAAGCTCTGGACTCAAGAGTTTGAAAGCCTTGATTCAAATCCCAACTTCATCACCTGGTTGTGACTTCTCTGAACCTCAGGCAGTCACCTGAAAAATGAGATGGAAATACTTGGCTGGTAATGTTGTTCTTCCCCTAGCTATTGTTTCCTTGTCACTGTACCTCAGTTTGCTAATCCAGAACCCTCACAGTAAAGGAAATAAGAAAAGGAAAGAGAAAAGGGATTCCATGGTTTCCATTAGGGTGGTAGGCCAGATATAAATTGGCTCTCTCCAAAAGTTGCAGAGAGGTTTCCTCAACCTGCCCTAGTCCCTCAACACATTGAACACTGTCATTTTCAGGGAAAAAAATGATGACAATCCAACCCACAAAATGCCGATAGCGTGAAGTGAAACATATGCTGATGTGGCCCACCTAAGTAAACTCAGTGTGTTTATTTATAGCAGGAGGTGTTTTACACTTGGACAGACAAGCTCCAAATCACATTCTGAATTGAATTCAAGGAGTGAGAGTGAAGGCATAAGTGCTGCAGGATAAGGTACTGGAAGATGAGAGTTTATTGAATTTGAGCGAAAGGAATCAGGTAGAGAATGAGAAAATAATTGGTGTGAATAAAGCCAGGCCTTTAAGGAAGATGCCAGTTAAATGGGACAGTGACAAAATTTTCTAAAACTCTGGAGGCTATGAAATAGAAAAACAGATTCTGCATTCAAGTCACATTAACATCACATTTGTTTATCTTTGCAGCATGGCTCATTGTAACATACGTACTGCAGTGTAGTTGGATGCATTAATAAAAACACAGCTATGCCACGGAAGGAAATAAGGGCCTAGTCTCTCTATAAAAGGTGAAACACACAGGGAAAAAAAAACTTCTTTTGAAAAACATGCCTCCCTCTGCTGGGGCTGATGCTGCCCTTCCTTTTGGTGTCTCCAAGGTCACAAGGCACTTTGAAATTGGTATTTCCTTGCAGAGCTGGCAGATTAGGGAATTACAGATTTAAGAACCCAGCCAAAAACAGAACAGGAAATAAAATTTTCATTCATTCATCTATCCACCTAGTCACTAAGCAGCTAGCTAGCTGAATATCCTGTATATAATAAAGTTTCTACCGGGTACTGTAGGAGATAGAAAAACTAGCAGGATATAGTCACTTCCCTCAAAAATCACACAACCCAGACGAAGGGAAATCAGGCAAACATGATGTAGGCTACCCCATCCTTCATGCTAATCATTACATTGATCTTAGGGGCATCCATGAGTGTCAGCAGGGGAGGAAGTGGGAGAGAGGGATGGGTTGTAAAAGCTCCAACCAAATACACTGCCTGGTAAGTATAAGGCAAGAAAAAGGTGCTAAAATTAGGGCAAACAGGATCATGAAAAAAAGTTAAATATTAAAGACATAAAGAAATACAAATGAGAACTAATGGATTATTATTGCATAATAATAACACTTACCTTTATTTTATAATGAATCTAGAAATAAAGCCCACGTTTTCTTTGAGCTTATATTTGAAAATCATAAGTTTTAGAGATAATTCAAGCAAATAGAGTTACAAACGGTAAGAAAACACTTCCTACTCAGCAATATAAAAGAAAAAAAATTTATGCAGCAAAACATGGATTTCTTCTGAGAAAAACAATCTATGAATTGAAATATTATTTTCTTTCTTTCTTTTTTAAAAATTATTTTAGAAACAAGGTCTCACACTGTCACTAAGGCTGGTGAGGTGCATTGGCACAATTAGTGTTCACCGCAGCCTTAACCTCCGGGGCTCAAGCAATCCTCCTGAGTAGCTGAGGCTACAGGCACATGCCACTGGCCTGGATAATATTTTTACTTTTTATTTGAGATAGAGTGTCCCTATGTTGTGCAGGCTGGTCTTAAACTTGTGGCCTTAAGTGATCTTCCCACCTCAGCTTCCCAAAGTGCTAGGATTATAGGAATGAGCCACCATGCCCGACCTAAATATTATTTTCAAAACAGTGTTATCTAGTTAACATTTGTGTTACTTTCCACAACATCCTTGATTCTACCTCTATTTACTAGACTTATCAAGAATTGCAAATAGCGAGCTCTTTCCATTCCCAGGTGGTAGTAACCTGTTTACGATATGACCTTTCATGAGAGAATAACCCCTGCTCAGCAGGGAGGCTGTTACCAGGGCCACAAACGTACCTCCTGACTCCCAGTCCTCCTGAAGGGAGATTAACAGGTTTATAATCATTCTATCTATCCCATCTCATCGTTTTAGGAGAGTTGATGTCTGATCCTCTGACCACTGGCCTGCAGAATCTGGTTTAACATTATCCTTCGGATTAGTAATCAGATGGAAATGCAAGGAAGCTTAAACGGACACTCAATCATGTTCAAGCTGTCAAGCCAATCAGATTTTTTTCTAACTTACTAAGATAAGGAGAAAAGGCTGTACATTCAAGGTGTGGGATGAAGAAGATTCTAATTATATAGACACGTAGTACGCGTGAAAAATAAATTGTAAGCATACCGTGTCAAGAGATACATATGCGATCCCAAACAGCAATGTATGCAATTGTGCTATTAAAAACAACAAAAAAAACTTGTTAAAAGAATCACTTAAGTAAAAGAACAACGGGGTTGGAGGACAGATGTTAGTTCATTTGTCTGACCATCCATTCTCTCAGCCACTATTTATTAACTATTAGATTGCAAGGGTAAACACGGGCCCTGTCCTATGGAGGTATGGTCTAAACAAATTAAAACCCTACTGTGATGTCCCACTGAATTTAGGGAAAAAATCCTGAACTTCTTACATCAAGCAACAAGGCTCTGTGATCTGATCCCAGCAGACTCTCCACGTGACATTTCTACCCGCTTCTCTCATTCATCACCCCAGCTTCACCGGCTGCCTTTCTCTGCCTCCAGGGCAATAATGGAGTCCCCTCAAAGCTGCCCTTCCTGCCTGAAGGCTTTTTCCCTTTGATCTGCCAGGACGGACTATTCCTTGTCCCCCATTTCTAGACTCCACATGCCCTCCTCCCAGAGGTCTTTCTTAACTGGCATGTGCACTGTTGTCACCGCCTTTCCTCCCAGGTCATTCTCGTGTTTAACTCTTCCTCATTTCATCTTCATAGCACTTTTCATTACCTGAGGCTGGCACACCACGTTGTTAATTTTTTGTCTCTCCTTACTAAAAATACAAACTTCACAAAGCAGGGGGTTTTATCCATTTGTATCACTGAATTAACTGTGCGTGGTATAAACTAGTTGTTTAGCAAAGCACAGGGGCTGATGCCTGTAATCCCAGCACTTGGGGAGGCTGAAGCAGGAGGATAGTTTGAATCCAGGAGTTCAAGACCAGCCTGGGCAACACAATGAGGACCCTGTCACTACAAAAAAAAATTTAAAATTTAGCCAAGTGCAATGCCATGCACTTAATAGTACTAGTTAATTGGGAGGCTGAGCTGGAGATAGCATTTGGGCCCAGGAGTTCAAGGCTGCAGTGAGTTTCATGATTGTGCCACTGCACTCCAGCTTGGGCAACAGTGCAAAATCCTGACTCTTAAAAACAAAAGGTATTTGAAAAATACTGGATGAAAAAAATCAAGATGATCATACAAATATCTGTACATATAAAATAAAAATTATATTGCCATTGAGGAGAAATAAATAGTCCCATAGGCGTATATAAATGAGGTGGTTTTAGCTATCCTGGAAGAGGCTAAAATTGATGTCCTGATGTAACCATCTTCTACATGACTCATAGGTTTTTATTTACAAGACAAGCTATGTAGAACCATTTGTTCCTTCCTAGCTTGAAGTGCAGAAGCAAACAAGATAAACTACAAATGAATCAACTTCTAAATTAAGCCAGTTAAAACTGATTGTTTAACTAAATGAAGAGGAAAAAAGAATCAACAGGAAACCATCTCCGGAGGAGTGGGCACTGCTTTTCTTCCCTTATATGAACGAACTGGCCTGCATATCAGAAATAACGGCCTCAGTGAGTTAGGCAGACACTGAAATACGTCTTCTAACTGGAGCTCCAGTCATATATGACTGAAATTACTTTGGAATGATTCATATTCTTTCTTATTGCACTACTGTGATTTTTGATGATTTGCATTCTTTAGAAGCCTAAGATGGAATTGAAAAGGAGCTGTCTTTCTCTTTGGAACGAATGCTAAGATACTATCAGAAGGGCAGTCACCCTGCTGGTTACTGGAAGAGAAAAGCCCTGAAAGAGAAAAGGATGTACAGGTAAGAGTGAGAAGAGATGAGGGGAAATGCAGGTGTCCTGCAAGAAACCAATGGCCCTGACTGACAAATGAGACCACAACATTCATTTTCTGCACCATTTCCTACTCAGTGCCTGGATGGGTCACCAGGAACCAGGATGGAACCAAATCATCAATCACAGTGAAGGGACAGGTTTGTCAAAGGAAACTTTCCTGCAGTGACTCCACACGTCTTCCTTTCAAAGCTATCCTTCTCTTAAAAAATCCTAAGTATTTTTTTCATGAATATGCTAATACTTTTATGCAAATTACTTCTCCTGAGTAAATTATGAAGCAGGATAGAAAGGCCTTTCCCCCTCTAGGGTATATTTCTTCAGAAACAAAAGTGCAGATATTCAATGGAGAATTAAACTTGGAATAAAGAAACAGTTGTGCTCTCATTAACCCTTTCAAAAATGTTTGCTAATTTAGGATTCACATCGGTCATGTTCAAAAGTGGGTGCCTAGACCTTACCTACCACAGAAATAGTAGAACTGGATCTATCAGTATTTATACGTCACTTATTTATTTCTATGTCACTTGTCACTACCCAAGTAATTTCAGGTTCACATAATAGAATAAACTAATCAATCTAAATACTGGGTAAGTCTTAAATGACAGCACGTTTCCTCCTGATAAACTTTATATGAGGCAGCCAGGCATGGTGGCTCACACTGTAATCCTAGCACTCTGGGAGGCCAAGGTGGGTGGATTGCCTGAGCTTAGGAGTTCAAGGCCAGTCTGAGCAAGAGCAAAACCCCATTTCTAAAAAAAATAGCTGGGCATTGTGGCAGGCGCCTGTAATCCCGGCTTCTAGGGAGGCTGAGGTAAGAGGACTGCTTGAGCTCAAAAGTTTGAGGTTACTGTGAACTATAATGCCATGCATTCTACCAAGGGCAACAAAGTGAGACTCTGTCTCAAAATAAATAAATTAATTAATTAATTAATTAAAACTTTGTACATTGGGAAAAAAGTATGACAAGATTATGGTAATTCAGTATTTAAGAAACATAAGGTAAAAGAAATAACTAAAGGGAATGAACAAAAAAATTCTTGCAATTCTGTGTCTTTAAATTAAGAAGGATGCTTTGTAGATAGCAAGGTAATTCTCAATATTCACTAGGACCTGGATTTCCTTCATCTCATACTCAGGAACAATCCATTTTATTCCGAATTATATCTAGTTATATCTTTATGGCTCAGAAAATACTGTAATTTTTTCTTTTAGTTAGTTTCTTTAAATTCCTGGCAACTGTAAAAGCTAAATACTCAATGAATTACATCCTTGATCCTGAGTTAGATTTAGCAAAGTTATAACAGGACCAAAAAGGCAAAAAGAAATGAAGGAAGTGATCAAAAATGAAACATTTAGCAGATTTTCACAAGTTTGTAGAAAATATGATTTAAGGATATACTAAATTCCTATTTTGCAGTGTTTCCTTCAATACATATTTTCATTACAAATGCATTTTGTTTCATACCTAGGTAAATACCCTAAGTTCTTTAAATAGCATATTGAATACTAGTTATAGAACATTAGTTACTAGAAAGGGGGGGGGAGCAAAAAAAATGAGAACAAGAAAATATACGTTGGTAAAAGCACCTTCAAAATGAAGATTAATCAAAAGTGAAAATAAAGCATTTTTTATAAGATCACATTTTCATAGACTTTGTGATTAATTAAAAAACCCCACTTTACATATGATTTTCTTTACACTTAGATCCACCTGGTTTGTATATTGCCCATTTGCTGACAATTTCTCAATGGTCATTCTCCTCCCACACCCTGAATAAAACCTGATGAAAATCTGGAGACAGGCTTACCCAAGCCCATTCCTACAGAAAGCTATGAGCAATTAGTCACACTGCAGGACTAAGTGACTCTATCTCTCTGCACCTGCAAAAACTGTGTTTGAAATGGCACAGCCAAATCCACTGCAGGAATCAAAATTAAATTTGAACTGAAAATCTAGCCTAATACCTTATTTATTACCTGCCATTCTCCAGAATAAAATATGTTGAAGAAGAGGTCCCCAAAGGTTATACTTTATCTTCAGTTTGTTAGAATATTTCCCAATGAAGACAGCTCTCTTTGGGGGGAAGATAATATTGAGATATATAGTTTTATTTCTCTTGGGCCTTATGGTAAGCAATGCTGATTCAATCACACCACACAGACTTGGGAGTTTAAATAAGATAGCTCTTTCCTATCTTGAAAATACAAGTTGCTTTTGAATCACACATTAATACATAGGCATATTGATGCATATTATATCCTATTTATTTCAATAAAGGGTTTCTTGAAGGCTCCTTTGGACTTACTCCAAATGTTCTCAATTATTTTAATTAGTAATCATTTGACGTAAAAATACAGAAGCTCGCTTTGTCTTCAAGGATAATATTTTATAAATGAGTTGAAGACCATACAAGGGAATGATGCTCAATATATACGGTAGATTTGCTGCATCAGAAGGTACGGGTTTCGATACTGAATTGACTTATTAATCCAGTTCAGGGCCAGGTACCACTATTCACTTAATCTTCTTCTATATTTATTGAATGGATGGGTGAATAAAAAAATTTTCAAAATATTTGGCTTTCTAATGCATAGACATCAAATCATTCAAAGACAAACATACCTTTCTAAATGGACTTATGTACATACATTGATTGGGACCCTTAACAAAACCCTCTCTGACTTACTTGGACACAATACAAGTAAACTGAGGATGCCAGGCACAGTGGCTCTACATAAGAGGCCAAGGTGAGAGGATTGCTTGAAGCCAGAAATTTGAGACCAGCCTGGGCAACATAGCAAGACCACATCTCTAAAAATATAATTAAATAAAAATTAGCAACACGTGGTGATGTGTGCCTATGTGTGTCTTAGCAACTAGGGAGGCTGAGTCAGGAGGACTTCTTCAGCGCAGGAGTTGGAGGTCGTAGTGAGCTATGATTGCTCACTGCCTTACAGAATGGGTGACAGAGAAAGAACCTGTTTCAAAAAAAAAAAGTAAACTGAGGAAATACTGCCGTTGAGAATTATGAGTGATTCACGAATTCAGCAGCTTAAAGTATTTATTAGCATAGTATCTTATTAAGCACAGACACACAATGATACACAATGACAAAATTTCAACACTGATTTTAAAGATAAGTGAGTGATTTTTGAGTACCATCAGCAAATAGTTCTGAGATCTACGTGACTTGATTCTTCAGTTAGTTCTTTTGCCAAAAGAAAAACAAAAAGGGATCTGGACAGTGGCTAAATGTGACTGAATGCCAAGTATATTTCTGTAAACATAATATTTATGGAAAGAAAAAATCGTGCTTTTTAGGTTTATAAAACTTCTGTGCATTTTCTTGGCTTTGTTAATCTCATTTACTTATTGCCAGAGGCTTATACTAGCACTAGTTTTGACAATCCTAAGGGCTAAAACTAAAAAATTTACTTCCAAAGCTTTTTTTTCAACAGGCACTGCTTTTGAAATATCTTGTTGTGCTAAAGAGCAGATGAACTTGACCATGTTTGCACTCACCATAGACTCAAATCCCTCCAGCATCAGAAATAGAGGACTATAACCAGGCTCTCTGAGAGAATATTAGCCTCTGTTGTATTGTTCTTCCCCTCCCCAAACACCACCCGCTTTTTGCTTAGCTATTCCAGCCACCAGACTTGTCCTGTTTCTCCATTTTAGAATCGATCTCTCTCTCTCCCTCCCTCTCTCTCTCTCTCTCTCCAGATGACCATGCGTGTAGTTAAAGCTAAGTTAGAGCACTCCTATCTCCCTATAATTCTTTCAGTGATGACCAGAATTCCACCATCAATGAGATGAGAAAATGTAAGTTGAAAGAGCAACCCAATATTTAGAATCACGTTATAATACTAATTAATAAAAATAAATCAAAAAGGCATTGGTCTGTCAGCTGCAATTAAACAGTGATTCTCAAACTTCAGTATGCATCAGAATAAGCTGCTGCATCTATTAAAACACTTTCGGGTCCCAACCCCTGAATTTCTAACAAGTTATCAGATGATGAGGACATTGCTGGTCTGCAGCCCACACTGACAACTCCATTGTCCTAACACTCGAAAGCAGGGGTTCTCTTGCTTGAACTTCCCAGGAGTGAAATGCACTGCAGGCTCCCATTCTCTTTCTAGAAATTTTAAAATAATCTCCCAGTATCTGCAATTTTAACAAACACATCCTATAATTCTAGGAATGATAGTGGAGAAATAGAGTGACCATGGCCCCAGACTAGCCTAGAATGTCCTATTTACACCTGCTGTTTCAGTATCTCAAGGGGTTTATAGTCCCTTTCTCTCTAAAAAGAGAGAATTGAAAGATAAAAGAAAAATAATTAAAGATACAGTATATGTTTGTTCTCTCTGTGAACCATACCTTGAGAAACTGTGCTGCAGGGTTTATCTAATCAGTAAATCACACATATGTTCAGATCCTGTTGAAAACATCCCGCCTATGTGAGGATCAGGTGCAGACTGTGGTCCACACTCCTTAGCCAGGCCTGTTCCTGCTCAACCAGCCTGTGTTCGGTGAGCTAAGCATCTTCTGAAATGTATGCTATTTACTGTACTCAACTCTCACTTTTTTCCTTTTCTTTCTTTTTCTTTTCTTTTCTTTCTTTCTTTTTTTTTTTCCTTTGGCCCGGGGCCGGGATTGCACCCGCCACCTCTGGTATATGGGGCCAGTGCCCCACAGCTTTGAGCCACAGGCACTGCTCTCTTTTATTTCTTTTTTTTTTCTTTTTTTTTTTTATAATTTTATTGAATCATAATTCTGTACATTGGTGCAATCATAGGGCACGATTCATATACATTCAGAAATGTTTTGATCGTACTGTTACAGTTAGC
>CAUYON010180489.1:0-27427 GCA_963573935.1 Arctocebus calabarensis
TACTTCCTTTCTTTGACTCAAAATATTCTTGTTTCTTCAGGTAGATCACAGGGGTCTGTGTACCTCTACACCGAAGAAAGATGAATGACAGTTGCTGTCATGAGTCTAGAATAGTGGTTCTTAACCTGTGGGTCGCAACCCCTTTGTAACAATGAAAATACATCCTGCATATCAGATATTTACATTACTATTCATAACAGTAGCAAAATTACAGTTATGAAGTAGCAACAAAAATAATTTTATGGTTGGGGGTTACCACAACATGAACTGTATTAAAGGGTCATTGCATTAGGAGGCATTAGGAAGGTTGAGAACCACTGTCTAGAAGTTGAGGAGTTTTTCTGAGGGCAGCAACTGGGCACTGAAAGGTTAAAAAAAGGAAGGTCAGTGAAGGGGAATAAAGGAACAGATTCTTAGAGACCAACGAAGGGGAGTGGGGTTTCTTTGGTCTTCTATTCCCAGGGTAAATTTGCCATTATAAGTGGGATTGGCCAGGGATAGGAGCATGGGGAAAAGGAGGGTGAGAAGAAAGTGGAGCACAGTTCTTTTCTTTAGTGAGCTGTTGGCTAGTCAGGAAGTAATTGGAACTCTAATAACATTAACATTAGCACAAGTGCACTAAAGGTCTCAATTGTTCATATTTAAAAAATTAATATGAAGGCAACAAAGAAAAGAGATGTTAATTTGTTTGGTGCTCATATAACTCATACTATTAATATTTGAAAATAATTGTTATGAGTTAAAAGGTAGAAAAGTCCAAAAATTCACAAAAAATAATAATTAATATGCTTATGGCTAGCAGAAGTTCCTGGCTCAGCTATCTGGGGGAACAAAAAACTAAATCACTCTATGCCTGTGATATTTTAATTTTCTTTTTTTGTAGAGACAGAGTCTCACTTTATCACCCTCAGTAGAGCGCTGTGGCATCACACAGCTCACAGCAACCTCCAACTCGTGGGCTCAGGCGATTATCTTGCCTCAGCCTCCTGAGTAGCTGGGACTACAGTTGCCCACCACAACGCCCGGCTATTTTTTTGTTTTGTAGTTTGGCTGGGTCCGGGTTTGAACCCACCACCCTCGGTATATGGGGCTGGTGTCCTGCTTGCTGATTCACAGGCGCCACCCGATATTTTAATTTTCTTTTAAAACCTAGCTCGTGGTCAAGTTTTTCCTTTATGTGAATTTACTTGAGGTTCTTTGTTATATGTGCTAGTAATGATTAAAAATGCTTTTCTATTTATTTCTAGGAGAGCATATAGACTACTGTGGATATTCTGTTCTTCCTATGGCTGTAGAACAAGATATGTTAATAGCTGTGGAACCTGTGAAAACACACACTCTAAAACTGGCCAACACAAATCCCTTGTATCCGTAAGTATTTAGGATTGCTAATATGTGTATAATGTGTGCATATGTGTGTTAATGGTGTCATGTTTCTACCTGAATGAACTCTTTAGGAGACATCAAATTTACAATAAACATTTAATATGTTGATATTTTGTACCTGACATTTAAAAGAATCTAGTGCTTATTCATTTTGTTCATTTGTCCATTCATTTAAGAAATATTTAACGAACACTCACCATGTACTAGACATTGTCTTAGATACTGGATGATACAAAGATGAAAATAACTCTGTCCTTGCCTAGAAGGTATTTATCATCTATTGATCTGTCTCCAGCCAAGTAGGTCTATTATTTTTCTATGTTACTATGGCACCTTCTAATTCTCTGGTTATTTAGCATCTTCCTATACTGTGTTATCATGTGTTCACTTGGCATTCTTGCTTAGTACACTGTAAACTCTGTGACTTTAGTCACTGTTTCTCTTCATTAATGGTCTAGCCTCAGTGTATAACAGAGTCTTGTGTGTAAAGATATGTTTCTAGCACTTATGTTTTCTCAAGTTAAAGTTTTTTCTTAGTTTGCTAAGATTAAAAACATTTATAAATGGGCATTGAATTTTATTAAATGTCTACTTAATGTTGAAGATTAGTTTTCTAAAACTATGGTGAATTACTTGATGGGTTTTCTCATGTTGAACCATCTTTGTATTCCTGTGATAAATTCTACTTGCCTATGATGTGTTATGGGTTTGATTTGCTATTTACAAAAAAAGATTTTGGCAGATAGTTGGCACATTATATTTTTGGTGTATTGTTTGTTGGACAGTTTGCCTACAATAATGTTCATTTAGTCAACAAATATTTTTGATAAAGTACTATGCCACGTTGTGTAAGATATAGAAAATTCTAAATTTTATATAGAACTTATTCTATATAGCTTTCCATTTCAATTTGCATGATTGTTAATATATCTTATATATCTATTGGACCCTTTAAAGAAAACTGCACCTGATTTGAAATTTTTTTGTCACTATTTGTGAACATTTTAAAAGGAATGTATAATATTTTGTCTTGTTGATGCTCTCAAATTCATTTAACCATAATGAATATGTGGTTTCAGTTTCATTTTTCACAGAGCCTGAGAAAAACCTGAATGAAGGCAGAATATTTGGGAAATTATTCCAGGAAAGAGCATGAAGAATGAGTTAGGGAATTGGAGGTGAATTATCAAGGTAGAGAGCCCCCGCCATAGGCAAGGGTTTTGATTTTACCAGGACCCAGGGTAAATGTTACTACCCATTTGGTACGCCTCCTAGAATTGTCCACCTATTGGTAGCATTAGGTATTGCTACCTATTGGTAGCATTAATACATGATTATACCATAATTTGTTTATCAATGCACCAGTGATGGACGTTTGGATCATTCCCAGTTTTTGGCTCTTATGCATAATCTTGCTTTGAACATTTGTGTGCAAATGTATGTGTCTGGACACATATATAGTATGTTTCATTTCTCTTGGGTAAATACCTAGTAGTGAAAGGTCTGATTTTCAGAAATATCCTATTTGCCAAAGTGGTTTTACCATTTTATATTCTAACATTTATATTAACCATTCTCATAAATGAGTAGTAGTATTTCATTTTGTTGTTCAATTCTCTAACTATTGATATTAAATATCTTTTTAATGTACTTGTGATTTAGATATATTCTTTGTTGAAAGTTTTTTTCAAATATTTTGCCTATTTTTAATTGTTTTCATCTTCCACTCTTGACCTTTAATAGTTTCTTATACAAGGATACAAGACCTTTGTCAGATAAATGTTTTGAAAATATCTTTGTCCGGTCTGTGGCTTGGATTTTCATTTCCCTTACAGTGTCTTTTGAGGAAGAAAAGACAGTTTTGATGAAGTTGTGTTGGTGTTGTTTCTCTGGCAGTTTGTACTTTTGATTGCAATCAAGACATCTTTGCAAAACCCCAAATCACTAAAATGTTTTGCATATTTTATTATAGAAATTTTTGTAATTTGTTTTTTATTCCATATTAATATGAGGTTACAAATTTTCATGTTACATTATTTCTCACTTCCAGGGTAAAGTTCCATTTGTAAAACAGCCTCTCACCGAGGGGACATATTAGACACCAGTGGTTCTCAACCTTCCTAATGCTGTGACCCTTTAATACAGTTCCTCATCTTGTGGTGACCTCCAACCATAAAATTATTTTTGTTGCTACTTCATAACCATAATTTTTGCTACTGTTATGAATAGTAATGTAAATATCTGACATGCAGGATGTATTTAGGCGACCCCTGTGAAAGAGTCATTCGACCCCCAAAGGGGTCGTGACCCACAGCTTGAAAACCGCTGTTATACACCCTCACAATGTGCACATTAGGTGAGATCCTGCCTCATGCCCTCCCTCCTTCTGTCAATTGTCCTCCTCCCTCCCCCCTTCCTCTACCCCCATACTAGACTGTATTTATGTTTTATTGTTTTTATGAGCATGCAGTTGTTTATATATTGATTTCATATTAGTATGGAGTACATTGGATATATATTTTTCCATTCTTGTGATACTTTACTAAGAAGAATGTATTTCAACTCCATCCAGGTAAATGTAAAAGATGTAAAGTTGCCATCTTTTTAATTGCTGAATAGTATTCCATGCCCTATCTATCTATCTATCTATCTATCACAGTTTGTTGATCCATTAATGGATTGATGGGCACTTAGGTTGCTTCCGTGACCTGGCAATTATGAATTGAGCTGCAATAAACATTCTGGTGCAAATGTCTTTGTGGTAAAGTGATTTTTATTCTTCTGGGTAGATACTTTAGTCTAGAAATTTTATAGTTTTAGCTCTTACATTTAAGGATATGATTCATTTTGAGTTTTTTTTTTTGTATTTGACATAAGTTAAGGGTTGAGATTTATTTTTTTGCATATGCTTATCCAATTGTTTCCCTTCATTTATTGGAAAGACTATCTTTTCCCATAGAATTAACACCTTTGCAAATAAACAATTGAAAACATATGTGTATATCTATTTCTAAACTCTATTCTATAGATATTTTTATTTTTCTTTATGTCAATACCACATTTTTTGATAGCTGTATTTTTATAAAAGGCTCTGAAATCAATTAAAGTAAGTCCATTAACATTGTCTATTTCAAAGTAATTTTGATTATTCTAGGTCTTTTGCATTTTCTTAATTTTAGAATTATCTATTCAATTTCTATGAAAAAGCATGCTAGGATTTTCATAGAAATATCATTAAATGTATTGATCATTTTGGGGAGAATTGAAATCTTTGCATTATTGAATCTTGTAACCCATGAAAATGGTGTCTCTTTCCATTTATTAAAACTTCCATTTTCAATCTTCTATATATGGATATCCAATTTTTTCTCCATCATCCAAATTTACCCTGGTATATGTTCTTGGCACCTTTGTTGAAGATCCATTGGCTATAAATAGGTGAATTTATTTCTCTGTTCTCTATTCTGCTGCATTTGTCTATATATCTGTTTTTATACCAATATCAAGCTGTTTTGGTTACTATATCCTTATGTTTGGATAGCGTGATGCCTGCAGCTTTATTATTTTTGCTCAGTATTGTTTTGGCTATTCTCGCCTTATGAATTTTTGGATTGTTTTTCTATTTCTATGAAAAATGACATAAGTATTTTGATAAGGATTGAATTTAATCTGTAGATTGCTTTGGATAGTATGGTCATTTTAACAATATTAATTCTTCCAGTCCATAAACATGGAATGTCTTTCTATGTGTTTGTGTCCTCTTTAATTTTTGTCATCAGTGTTTCGTAGTTTCCCTCATAGAGGCTAAATTTATTCCTATGTATTTTTTCCTTAGGTATTATAAATTGGACTGTCTTTTAAATTTATTTCTGAGCTGGCTTATTAATGGTGTATAGAACACTACTGATTTTTTATGTTGTTTTTGTATCCTGCAACTTTATTAAATTTATTTTTTAGTTCAGATAATTTTTTTCAGAGGAGTCTAGGTTTTCTAGATATAAGATCCTGTCAGGCCCTCGGCTGGTGCCTGTGTGTGCTGGCTGTGGTGGGAAGGGCAGGGTGATCCCCGAACACTGGTGGAATGTTCAGGTTGGGGCAATCGGGGCTGAGCTGCAGCTTTGCTGCTGGGGAGAGTGGATTGCTTTTAGTGGTGTCAGCCATAGGCAGTGGGCTGTGGAATGTGTGCTTTGGCCTGAAGTGGCAGCTGCAGGTGAGGGTGCACGTCCTCAGGCCATTTATAGTGGCCCCACTACCAGAGGCAGCAGGGTTGCTGCTATTGCCTTGTACTTTGGCCTTGGTGCTGACAGAACAGTTCCTGGGGGAATCTGTCCTCCGGGTACCTGTAAATGAACAGTGGCCCTGCTGCCTGAGATGGTGAGGTTTTTGCCAGTGACTTGTGCTTTGAATCTACTGTGGCAACCAGTAATGGCAGTGGCTTCTACTAGGGTAGTCTGATCTCAGGGCACAGGATAATGCACAATGGTCCATAGCTAGGAGTAGTAGTGTCATTGCCAATGGCTCCCGGTTTGGCTCTGGCAGCAGTTGCCAGAGGTAGCAGTGGCTGTGAACAGAGGATGTCAATGGGGCTCCAGAGATGTCAAAATGCAGGGGTTATTGGACCCCATGGCAGGATGTAGAGTCCTGGGGGCTGGGCTCTTCAAATGACACCAGGTATGGCTACTTAGTGTTTTTCCCTTTGTGATTAATAAGAATCTGGTAGAGAAATACTTAGAGATTATGTAAATTGTTTCTCATAAAATTTTTGCTCTCTAATATTAGACTCATTAATTATTCTTTCCTGAAACAATTATCATGAGGTTACCACATAGTGATTTTTCTATTTCCATGATTCTTATACATCTCTTAGTTGGCATTTTACTAAAAAGAGAGTTTTGCCTTCTCCTTCATTTAGTTGTTTCTTCATTTGTCAATTTATATCCATATTGACTTGGAATCTTGTCCAATGGGTTATGATCCATTAGAAGCTTTATTTGTTTTGTTCCTTATTTTCTTAAACTGTGAACTGTGAACAGAGAGTGTAGGGAAAGATGGCTTTGAATCCTCCTACTTCATTTAGGGGTGCTCCAAACAGCAGGCCCAGAGGATAAGTATTCATGTGGTTTAACCAGCTTTACAAGGACCAACATAAAAGAGAAAATAACTGTGTAGTATTCTAAAATATATTGTTTCCTTTCTGTTTCAGGAAATAAAAAGGATCAATTGAAGGTAGTTTAGTCATTAAGGCCACTAAACTTCCTCTCTTAACTTTTACCAGCTGGAGATGTTCATTGTTTTGTGGTTGATGGTGTTTTTTAACATATATTCAAAGTAAATTGGAAAGGGGATTTCAGTATCACTGCCTTGGCACAAGATGGCAGCAGTCAGCCATTGATTTTGCAGCTCAAGGCCCTACTGATTTTAAATTAATACTGTCTTTTGTTTTTGCAGGGACTTTACTACTAGTGCTAGTAACATTCAGATTGACAAAACTAAGCATCTGTGGCACAACTATTTCCTATGTGGATTTAAAGGAATTCAGGTAAATCAATTTATAAGGCACCTACTGTTAGTTAAGATTATAATACACATTGTGTCAGATTTATTTATTTTACTATGTCATTTTTGTCTCCTTATGACAATACTAATTGATGTTTCTGTTCTGTTTTGTTGGTTTATAGTTTAGAGTGTGTGGACAAGACATGACAGTTTTGAGAGGTGTTCACAGGGGGCAGTAGTAGTCTTTCATACAAGCTGGCTGTACAAAAATCAGGTGCATCTGACAAATACGTTTTTTTAAACTTCTTTGTTCAAATTTACTTTGAAGATACTTTTTAGTAATATTATTTACACTTTATTCTTGGGACATATAGGAGTACAGTAGAACCTCCATAGTTGATCATCTCTCTACACTGACCATCTCCTTTAGTTGACCTAATTTTCAGAGACTAGACACGTACCACATGTCCCTATCAGTACAGCAGGCCTAGTTCCTTATGTTGACCTGTTTGTTATAGTGCCTTGGGTAGTCAACTTACAGAGGTTCTACTGTATAATAACAAGATTTACAGTCTGACAGCCCACATTTGAATCTGGGCCACTCTTATGTCTCAATTTAACTGTAAAATGATGTCATTGCTATTCTGACAAAGAGTTATTACAAGAATTACATAGTGCTTGATACTAGTAGGCATTTGATAAATGGTAACTAGTATTGTTATTGCTACTTAGGATGGGATTAAAAAAACAAGGTAGTGAGATGTATTAGTTTGTGTTTTTCTAGAAACATTGAATAATTACCTTAAAAATCCTTATTATGTGTAAGAACAGTAAAATAAAATATTTCCACTTCAATTATTTAAAAAGTATGAAGGTCAAAAAGAAAAGTGATATTTGCTATTTTTAGAGCCACTTTTCTATTTTAGTAATTATTTTAGATGCCATGTGACTCTTGTGTAGAATCATATGTAGGACATTAAGAGATGGATTTTGCCTTTGTGAGCAAAAAGCAATGATACAAACTGGTTCTTTTTTTTTTTGAGACAGAGTCTCACTATGTCGCTCTGGGAAGAGTGCTATAGTATCACAGCTCACAGCAACTTCAAACTCTTGGGTTTAAGTGATTCTCTTGCCTCAGCCTCCCACCACAACACCAGGCTATGTTTTGGTTGTAGTTGTCTTTGTTGTTTGGAGGGCCCAGGCTGGATTTAAACCTGCCAGCTCCGGTGTATGTGGCTCGCGCCCTAGCCACTGCACTACAGGCACTGAGCCACTAACTCAGATTTTGAAAAATGGTGTTTTTTTTTCTTTATTAGAGTTATCATATTCATTTCTTTCTTTTTTTTTGTGCTTGTGTAGTTTTTCCTGTTAGACACAGGGTAAGAACTTATAGAAAAAGGTATTAGTAGGTTTTAAATCTTCAAAACATTTGGCTTGTCTTATGCATTAGTGGGAATTACAATATTTGAAAGCATTTGCCTGGCAGGTGCAATTTGGTCTACCTTATAACAACATGCCTTTTTGTAGCATATGGGTAAAGTGGCCTAAGTAATGCATGTTGCTTTGTGCTGTTTTTGAGCTTTTCAGGTTTTAAGGCTTTCCTCTTTGGTTTGACAAATTATCTGCAAAAGCAGGCATATACAATGAAGTTTTGGCAGAAAAGTAATTTAAATGTTAGCCTGTTCAGAAACCTTCAAATTCAAATTCTAGAAAGCCTCAGAGGATAATCTATTTATATTAAATTGAACATGTTATCCTTTTTGGGGTAGAGCTATCACAGAATTTGGCACAATCCATTTGCATTTGGTTCTGTTGTATGTTTAATTTAAACATCGTGTGATAAGTTCATAAGTATGAGTCACATTTAAGATACCCTCTGGATCAGTTTATAGTTAAATATATAGCATTCTCTAAGATTTTTTTTTTTTTTAAGCAAGCTGTCTGATGTTCTGTATGAAAGGACATTGGCAGTGGCAGTATTTCAGTTTATAATTTGTTTGTATTTCTGGAAGGAAAATTTTAGATTACTTGAAATCAGGAAGAGAAGTACATCCAACTGAATCTCTTCTTTTGTGGTACATGAGTTTTGCCAACTAGGAAACAAAAAGTTAAGGGAAAAAAAAGAGTCTTTTATTTGCAGAGTTTTGTTGTTACTTTGGTTTTTCTAATTAGTTTATTGAAATTTCTCCCTAGAATAATATGTATGGTGAAATGCATAATTAGGTAATATAACACTGATTCATATTTGGTCTTGAGTCACTTGAATAATTTGCAAAAATGATGGTACTTTTTCTTGAGGAGAAGATAGATTTTTAAAAAAATCCTAGCCTACAAAGGTTATGATATGATATTACTCAAAGTGTCTTAGTCCTAGATATTCATGTAAGTAGACTAGAGCTTTCTATCTTTAAATCAGAATTTGATTATTTCTTTGGGCTTTCCTATTGGTAGAAATAGTTTTCCAGCTTCATTTAGAGTCTGCATTCTCCTTTGTGACTGAATTCTAATTTGGCTGTCTTTAAAGCTGCCATATGGCTAAACTGTATCTATAAGCTCTAGCAAAAATCTGGATTTTCTCATATAGCTGACATATTAAATCACAGTGACAGTTTGCTGGCCCAGGTTTCTAATTGCAGTAGAGAAGTTCTCAAACAGGAATTAGAACCATGGACCCTACTCCCTGCTTCCTATGTGTGATCTTGGGAAGGTCTCTTAAATTCTTGGTGCCTCAGTTTTTCCATAAGTAAAATAAAACTGAAAAAGTTTAGGACTCTTTCTCTTTAAAGGACATCTGAAGCAAGATACTCCTTAAAAACAAGCCACTTCTTGGGGACTAGACTTTTATAATAACAGAATGATGGAGATGTGCTACATAGAGATTTGACCTACCTCATGGATAATTGTGTATTTCTTATTTTGCTACTTGAAAAGCTGAATTATAATTGTTTTATATTTTTCCCATATTTATTCAAATTAATTAATATTTAAGAAAGAATATTCAAGATAATATTGATCCATTAGGAAATGGATCAATAGCTTCTGTTGAATAAAATAAAAAGTAATCTTCAGATTACCTTACCTTATGGCCAAGAGCCATTAAATGAAATGTTATGTATAGCCTCAACTAAATTGAATTGCACAAATAGTTTTTATAACTATTATAATAAGTCTATTGATACACTTTTGCTTTCTGGGGAATGAAAGAATGAAAGAATTCACTACTCCTTGAATTCAACACTGAAATTAATATTTCTGTTTTTCCTTATATTCTTAGGAACACTTTGGTCTTAATAACCTAACTGGAATGAACTGCTTGGTAGATGGAAATATCCCACCAAGTTCTGGCCTCTCTAGTTCCAGTGCTTTGGTCTGTTGTGCTGGGTTGGTGACCCTTACAGTTCTGGGAATGAACCTATCTAAGGTAACTATTTTTGAGAGTAAACTAATAGACCCTCTCCTTTCCAAGGTACTGACATTCAAATCTCAAAACCAGAATGCCTTTCTCGATTGGAAGGCTTTATCTTACCTAACAGGACTGAACACATGGGCAAACCTCACAAGTCCTACTTGTGATAAATCACTATAAGGTTGATGATATCCTTCAACCAGTGAGTGAATAAATCTCTAAATAACTTTATTAAAATTCTCTTGATTAAATATGGAATTGGCATAGACATCTTTCTGGAACACCTCATTAACAGGTGAAATTTAGAGGAAGAAATTGTAGGAATCATGGTTGGGCTTGTTTATTTTCACCCCAAACCTTAAATTAAATATTTGACAAGCAGTGGGTAAAAAGGGTAAAGACCAGGTAATAAAGGAAGTAAACGCATATCTGTTTATGCCAGCATGTTAGTCTTTGAAATAAACTTTTAAAAAATATTGCTTTACAAAGAGGAAATGGTTATTTAAAAGAAATATAAATTCTACAAGAGGTTGGAAAGTCTCAGCTTTATAAGTTCATGTGGATCTCTGACTTTGCAGTTCAGAGCAGGTATACTTAGCTTTACTTAAAGCTTTGCCATTCTGGGTCAAATAAAATGTTATCATAGGGTCTTTTTACCTCTTATACATATACTACCAAGTTTATGGTAGTGGAACAGATTGGGAGTCAAACAGATCAAGAGAAAGTCAGCCACACACTTAGTTTTTTAAAGTGTGTTTAAACTTTCAGTTTGAAAATTTTGTGGCTTGGCCCCTGTGGCTCAATGGGCTAAGGCACCAGCCCCATGTAAACCTGAGCTGGTGGGTTCGAATCCAGCCCGGGCCCGCCAAACAACAATGATGGCTGCAACCAAAAAATGGCCAGGCACTGTGGTGGGCACCTGTAGTCCCAGCTATTTGGGAGGTGGAGGCAAGAGACTTGCTTGAGCCCAGGAATTGGAGGTTGCTGTGAGCTGTGATACCACAGCACTCTATCCAGGATGACAGCTTGAGGCTCTGTCTCAAAAAAAAAAAGAAAAGAAAAGAAAAGAAAATTTTGTATGTAGGAGGAAAAGGAGAAATGGAGAAAACAAAGTTTCAGACAGAATTCTTCTCTTTAGTTTTCATGTGTAATTACACATTGATTTGCCCTTAACAAGCAATGGTTTATTTGGGGGCAGGGTAGCTTGCCTACTATTTGTTTTTTGAGAGAAAGCAAGGGAAAGGAAGTCCATATGGAAAATGTGTTTCCCATGGTACAACTTTTAATCTAATTGTTTATTCATTTCTTTGTTCATCATTCAATCATTATTTATTTAGTGTCTTCTTTGTGCTGGCTAATGTTCGAGGCTTTAGAAATATAGGTATGATCTTAAACTTCACTATGGTTATGATTTAAAAGGGAAATAGAGACAAGTGAATAGGCAACTGTAATAGAGTATAGTTAAGTGGATAAGCAGTACGCTATAGAGCAGATTCAACGCAGACTTAGAGTTGTGCATGTTAGTCAAATAGTGATAGTGGGGAATAATTGGTATTTTTAGATAAACAGTCTGCCATTTTCCCTTTTTTGCTTGCAAAGTAATAAATTTCCTGGTCTTTCTTCTCAAAAATCACTTGTTCTTATTTTTCTGACGTTGCCTGGAGGACAAGTGCTGAGATTTCAGTAACAGAGTTTGGCATTTCCTGGGTGGGCTCACTGGCCTCCTGATGGAAAGCCATCCTGATTAAGAAGTCAGGAGCAGACCCAGGTCAGAGACAGTGGGTCTGCACTGGAAGGAGTGGCTTTTGGGATGAGAGAGTATGGGAAGGACCCAGCAGCTACCTGGGCATGTTTTAGTCTTAGGGAGCATCCAGTTCTGTCTCCCTGAAGTAGATGCAGCTCCCACAACCTAAACTGAGTTGAGCAACAGGAAACAGATTTGAAAAGGGTCCAGATGCCAGACCTTTTGTTGAGTAAGTTCCCTGGAGTGCACGCTGAGACCATGATTCTACCCATATGGGGGGTTTTCAGACCTGCCTGGTGGTTTTGTTTGTTTTCAGGTGCGTTTTAGGGGTGGAAGTCATGAGATTGAGTGGAACTAGGGAAGTTGGTTTGAATTTGGAACTCATTTGCTGTTCCCAGAGAGCACAGGACTAGGTCCCTTTGGGACGGGTTTACCTTTCAACCCTATAGGGCATTTGGGGCACACAGTTTGTAGTACTGTTTTAGGTCGTGTTTTGTACTGTTTGGATTCCCATTTGTTTGATAGGCCTTGGCATTTTGTGTTGAGAATTCTCTGTGTTTTCTGTGTTTGTTATTTGTGGGTTCTGTTGCAACATAGAAAAGTTCTATCTAAAAGTCTTTTGGGGAGAATTTTGTCTGAGTGATCACCTTATAGCTGTATACCTATGGCTAAGGAGAATGGTTTTATTGTAATTCAGTTACAATTAAAGCGTGGCTGCTGAATGAAACTTTGAAGTGTGACTTGAACTTGTAGATATCAAGAAAAATTCAGACCTCAAATAGTCAACATGCCACAATAGAGTTCAAATGTTAAGTCCCTCAAACTCTCTCTCTCTTTTTACTAACTTTTCCTACTAATGTTGAGATAAACTCATTGTTCACAGAGTTGTATTGTTATCTCATAGCTAGAGTTCTAAAGTAAAATCTATTGAAATAAAAAAAGAAGAAATACGGATGGCATTAATAACGCTGACATCAGATAAGCATGTGTCTGGTGGAGAGAACATCATGTGAAAATATGTATAGTAAGAGCAATTGTGCTTTGATGGAGGAACTAAAAAGGGCTCTGTATGACTGGATTATAAACTATTTGGATTACAGGGCAGGAGATCAGATTCTGGGCCTTGTAAACCATATTGAAGAATTTTGGCTTCATCTTCACAGTAGTGGGAAACCATTGTAGGGTTTTAGGGCAGAGGGTAACATGATCATATCTGCATTTTAGAAAGATCACCCTGGCTGTAGTATAAAGTCTGGATTTGAGGGTAACAATATTAGCAGTAGGGAGTTGATTTAGTCTAGGGAAGTAGCAGTGAGAATGGGTAGAATTGAATGTTAGATTTAAGATCTCAGACAGAATCAGTGGGACTCAGTCATTGGGTGTGGGTAGGAGGGATAGCAAAAGGTCAAGGTTTACATACAGGTTTCTGGCTTGGTATTATTTGGAATAATATGGAATAAAGATTGTTGATGGGAAAAGTAGGTTTGAGGGTAAGCTGATATTGAGTGTGAGGAATTGATGGGCTTGCTGATGCAGTTATCTCTGGATGGTCAGGAGAGACATCTGGACTTGAGATGGTCCATTTGAGAATCATTAGTATGTAATTGGCTTTTGAAGCCATAGGAGTAGATATGGCCATCCAGTTGTGAAATATAGGTGCAAAAGTAAGAAAGACTGGTACAAAGCCCCAATAACGTGAACATTTGAGGGATGGGCAGAGGAAAAGATGCCTACTGAGAAAACTGAAGAGTAATCCATTAAGTAGGAGGAAAAGTAAAAAGATGAGGCAACAGTAAAGATAAGGAAAGGAATGTTTGGTGAAAAGAGTGATAGTGTTCTCAAATGCTGTTGAGAGCTTAAGTTAGACAAGTTTTTTTTTTTTTTTTTAGAGACAGAGTCTCACTTTATTGCCCTTGGTAGAATGCTGTGGCATCACACTGCTCACAGCAAACTCCAACTCCTGGGCTTAGGCGATTCTCTTGCCTCAGCCTCCCGAGTAGCTGGGACTACAGGTGCCCGCCACAACGCCCGGCCTTTTTTCTGTTTTGCAGTTCGGCGAGGCTGGGTTTGAACCCGCCACCTTTGGCATATGGGGCCGGCGCCCTGAGCCACAGGTGCCACCCTAGACAAGTTTTAAGAAGTATCCCTTGAGTATAGCAACGAACTGAGAACTTGTACAAAACTTTGGCAAGAGCAGTGTAAGGTAGGAACAGGTTGAAGGGTCTATGAGAGGTAAGAAAGTTATTCAGGTCATTGGCTACAAGAAGTCTGGTGATACATAGAAAAAAATAATTAATTTGATATGTGAAGTCAAGGAATTCAAATCAATTTTAATGGAGAAATGGTGAAACTTATTTTGGGATTTTTCAGAGGCTTTAATAATGTTAATATGTAGGATAATAGAAAATAAAGAAACACTTGAATCTTTGGAATTAATTCTGGCTATCTCTGTTTTCAAAGTCAAAAATAGCAACAGTATTTTTGTAGGAACTATGTAACTCTAATACCTACAGCATAAAGGCAGCAAGATGTATTTCCTGGCTTTCCTCTCTAGTCTTAGTTGTATCAGCAACAGTTATATTTTCTAGGGACTGAGCATCACATCATAATTATTAGGAGAGTATTGGTTTTTTTTTTTTATTTTTGAATGATACATAATCTTGACTGAAGGAAGCTTCTAATGTACTCAGAGTCTTTAAGTGCCAGCTGTATAGATGACTCTTGAAAAAAAAATCATTGAACATAACACAAAGGACTTTAGAGGTGAGGTAGTTCAAAATCCTCTTTTTACTGATGTTTCAGTTAGTATCCCAGTAGGAAATAAATGCCATTTTAGGTTATAACTGAAGAGAGTTTAATAAAGAAACTCTCTGCAGGGATGTGGGCAAGCTCAAGTGGACCAACTAGGAAGGGCTCCCTTGTGAAGTGAGAAGCCAATGTACTCTAGGAACTGTAGCTATAGAGTAAGCCTTCTAGAAATGCAAAAAGGCAGAGAAAAAAATCACATGGGTGAACACTGCAATGAGAGGGAATGGATAAGGGGAATTATCCATAGAAGTCAGCCTCCTGGGGTAAAGAGAAGTATAAGAATGGAGGAAAGAGGAACAGATATGAATAACCAGCCTATCTGATAAGAACACTAAGTCCCACAAGAAATTGGTGACTAATCCCTTCCCAAATTTTATTTTATATTTAATATAAAATTATATTTGATATATTTCATTTAGTTACAGACAACAATTACTGCACATGGGATATGATAAGTAGATATGAAAATTGTTAGTTCATTAATAAACTCAATGTTGCATTACTGAAACCAGCAAAACAAGATGACTAGTCACCTAGAGAGTCTGGAAGCCAGAAATCGTAATTGAAATCGTACTGGTAGTAGAGAATATGGTGTGGGAAAAGACCTGGGAAAAAGAAGAGGCTTTAGACTTTTGGTTTGAAGATGTCAGAGGAAAGATATACCTCTCCTTTCTTTCTTTGTCCCTCATTCAATCTTCTTTTCTCAAAAATCATCCCCAGAGAACAGGGAAAATAAGAAAAGGAAGCACAAACTCCATCTTTGGTAAACCAAGGAGACATAACACTAAACCACAAAGTACAAAGATAGAAAGCAGATAGAGGAATGATGCATGTCTTAGCATGGAGAAAGGTCAGAGTGAAGTGCCGGTGAAGGGAGCTGCAGATTGAAAGTGAGCTGATGCATTCCATAGTCCTCTGGAAGCCTGAGGAAGAAATCAAAGAAATCAGGGTAATACGATGAGTGGGAATTTGTTTGAAAGTCTTTATGAGGTTTAGTTAGACCCCCAAAGCTCTCTGTTAGCCTGGGACCATTTCCCCCTACCTTTGCAAGTGACTCTAGAGGAACAACCAGATTGTTTGTACGTAGGGACATTGGGAAAGGCAGGACAAGATATAGAAAGGAAAATTGGGGAATTAAAGGACATTCTAGGCCTTTTTATTTTATCTTGACAAAGGGGGCTCATCTGTTGTCTATGGCAAGTGTATCTTGCTCTGTAAATCTATACCTTGCTCTTGCTCTGTAAATCTATCTTTCTTGTCTTCAGTAAACTTTATTTCATGCTTGCCTTGCTTTGGTGGGTCAGGTCATTCTTTGGTCAAGGGCACACCAAGAACCAAGAATGCAGACAATCACCAGAACCCCAACAAGGACAGAGAAATTTAATTTTATTCTATAGTAAAAATTTTGGCCCCCAATAGTAATTATCAAGATGTTGAGTCCCTCTATAACTCCCTAATCAAGTATGAGATAAACAAAAATGTCACATTTACAGACCAGGAACTTTATGATTGTGTTTTCTGAAACTGGGTACTGAGTATCAGGAAGAGTTAACCATCGATGCTGCCAGCTGGTTGAGATGGAACACACCATGCATCGGTGCAATGCCTCAGTCTGCATGGAGACTGAGAAGAGGGGATGGTGTGAAGACAGGCTCAATTACAGGACATCAGTGCTGATTTGTAACTTAAAAGGAGTCATCTTCAAGAATAATAGAGTAACTTTCAACCTGGTCACTTTTTGAGCCAAACCCAGGAGAATTTTAAGAACTATTTCCTCAGTACAAAAGGATGTTTGCCTATTACTGACAATCTCAGTGAAACTCTAAAAAAGCCTAATGGGGCTAAAACCATAGACTCAACTCTTCTGGAGGCGACAGTAGCTCCCTGCTGACAATGAGCCAGTATCCTAAGGAAAGGAGAGCTATTTTTTCAGTCTTCATAGGGCAGAAGCCACAGTGGCATCTGAGGAAGATCCAGGGCACAGCATTAGCATTTCTCTCAACCCTAAACATTGCCAAATCCTGAGAAAGAATTAGGACATGACTATGCTTACCACATTCCGTAAATGAAATCTTTTTTTTTTTTTTTTTTGCAGTTTTTGGCCAGGGCTGGGTTTGAACCCGCCACCTCCAGTATTTGGGGCCCGCACCCTACTCCTTTGAGCCATAGGTGCCGCCCTCCTTAAATGAAATCTTACCATGAGCTGTTTTATGATTAAACGGATCTTTGTAGACCTGACGAAAATAACATCTCCCACTACTACCTCCCTCAAGATAATGAAAGAATTTTACTTCAGCTACTAGTTCCCTTACAGCCTTTTCTCTTTTTCTCTGGACTTGGCACTTTTAAATATATTTCTAACGAGGAAGAGCAGGGTGACTCCTATGCGTAATTTCCATTTACATGTGAAGCACATGGATTATGGAATTAGGTGGCAGGGGACTGATGTTTGCCACTAGCTAAAACCAAGAGTTTAATTGACTTATTTCTTACTTAGTAATATAGTAAGTTGGAAATTCATGTTTATTGGCATGTCTTATGCTTTTATTAATACATCAGAGTAAATCCAATGTGGTACTCTAAAAATAAGTAAATAAAGTAAAAGATATTCTGCTTCTGAACAGTAAAATTCCCAGCTCCTTCTTTTGTTCAGCTCTGGCACACTGGCAGCCTCACCATCCTACACTCCCACTAGGCATGTTGGAGGGTCCTTCTTGGAGGAAACTGAACTACCCCAGAGACCTACAAGTACTGACATTTGGTGACCCCCTCCCATAAAAATTCTCCAGCTCCTCTCTGACTCCATTAAAAGCTCTAATCAGCTTTTTAGTGATTGACTCTTAAATATAATAGGGCATTAAAGGATAATAAGATTTTGGAAGAAAGCCACCAAAATGAAGCAAGCAAAAAAAAAAAAAAAAAATGAGGAAAAAAACAAAGAGAGAACAGGAACTCAGAGGAAACAGAAATAATATTGAGAGCAGAAGAATGTTTCAAAGAAGACATGATTTCCTCAGCGAGATAAAAGAAAATGTCAAATCCTTGAAAAAAGAATAGTGTTTTCTTTTTCTTTTTTTAAAAAAGGAACAAATAATAATATGTACACCATGGAATACTATGCAGCCATAAAAAGATAGAGACTTCACATCTTTTACTTTTACCTGGATGGAGGTGGAAAGTATTCTTCTCAGTAAAGTATCTTAAGAATGGAAAAAAAAGTATCCAATGTACTTAATACTACTATAACCACCTACACACTCATACAAATGATAAAACATAACTATATTCCAGAAAGTAGAAGGGAAGAGGAGAGAGAGAGGAGGGGTGGGGGGATGTGGGAGGAAAGAGGGCATTTGGAGGGAACCTCACCTAATGTGCATGATGCAGTGGTACATTTCAAAACTATTAAGAAATGAGTATAATTGTGATGGATGTGTTACTTAGTTTAATGTAAGCATTTCACTTTGTATATCGAAGCAGTACCCTGAACTCCGTAAATGCATCAATGTACAAAGTTATGATTTAATACAAAATAAAAAATGGAACAGATAATAAAATGGAGCTTTAGGATATTAAAAAAAGTGATAGCAAAACCAAAAAATTCAATAAAATGATTGGAAGAATTCTCTGATAAAGTACCAGAGGGGTGGGGGAAGAGCAGGAAAATAAGAAAGAGAAAAATAGGAAAATGTATGAATCAATTCCAGAAATTCAAATTCAAATAGTGAAGAGAAGCAAAAAATAGTCATTAGGCAATTATTTTTTATAAAATAATATTTTCCCAAGTGAAAATGTGAATTCTCAGACTGAAATAGCTCCCTGGGTTTTGACATAATAAATGAAGAAGATCAAACCAAAGCATATCATTTGGAAATCCGAAACTTGAGTGTTAGTAGAAAAGACGCTAATAACTGATTGACAGAAGAAGAGATAAGGGAAAGAGATCACAGTCAAAGGATCAGGAATGAAAACTAATTTCTCAAGAACAGCAGTGGAAGATAGAAGGCAATAGAGGAATGTCTTTACGAATGAATTTTAGCTTAGAATACTAAGGAAATTAATCAAGTGTGGGATTGAATAAAACATTTTCAGCATGCAAAGTCTCAAGGTCTACAGGATTTAATCCTCCAAAACTAGGGAATAAGCCAAGGAAGAAAATGACATGAGAATTAGGAAACAGGAAATCCAATACAGGAGAGAGGGGTTGGGTATTTATAAAACGTTGGTTAAGAGAAATCCCAACATAACACCCACAATAGCCGGCAGTTTACAAAATAGCACAGATTAGAATGAAGAGTGTGAGGGGGAAAAATGGAACTCATAAATCTTACCAGTTGAAAAGAAAATGATACATCTAGCACATTAAACCATTTCATTCAGAACTATTGTAGGAAGTGAGAACGGTTAGCTAGATATATAAATAAATCTAAGCAAAGGAGTAAATGCAGCAATTATTAAACATAGGAAAAAGAAAAACATTATAACAGAAATGAAATCAATCATTTTTCAGTACTTGGGTTATAGTAAACAATGATCTTAGTAATTAACATACTGAATATGGCTTTAAACAAAATTTTTGGCATAACTTTATTGAGAAAAATAGGGGAGTAAGAGAAAGGTAGATATATAGAGGTAAAGTCCTTACATACCATAATAGGAAAGCAATAGATAAATTTAAAATGGAACAACCAGGCGATAACATTTTAATGACATTATTTGGCAATTTGAAGCAAGAACAAAAAGTCAAGAGTGTTTGCCTCTATGCACACTGCATTGAGGATAGGGGTGAGAAGACAACAGTTAAGGACTGCTTTTGTTGCTGTAGTAAGCCTTTTACCTCTATTTAATTTTCTAGACTTGAGTATATATTCCTTTTGTGAAACCATGATTAAAAAAAGGATAGAAGAAGTGAATGGAAGAAAAGTAAGAGGGGCAGTAGATGACTTGAATGACCACGAAGGGGGGAACAGGAAGAAGAAGAGCAAGAAGGGATTCAGTGAGTCAAGGCTGGAGATTGAGAACAGATGAGGGGCTGGAAAGCGACCAGATCAGAACAGCCTGGGAAGAGGCTTGTTGATGGGTTTTGGGTGAAAGAATCCAAGAAAATACAGGCATCTTCCATTTCATGGCAGGAGTCCATTCCAAAAAATCAGATGTTCTGTACAAAATTATTAAGTACGGTGGCGATGGTGATGCTATTTCTTATTATTTTAAATAAAGAAAAGTATAATGTATTATTCTTCAACTTAACACCTCCAACTAATTTCCTATAGTATTACAAAAAACAAATAAAATGTTTTCTAAGTAACACAGAAGTAGATGAAAAATACTTAAACCAATTACCTTGTTCACTAAACAATTAATATGGCTGTTAACAAGCAGTTACTTAAATAGTAATACTTGCATGTCTTTTGTTTTAACATCTGGTATCCCAGAACTTTGCACACTATTTTGTTAACAATGTTGTATTGAAGTTTCAGAATGTAAATAATATATTTTTCCTACATAGATACCTTTCAAAAACTGTTGTGTTGAGAGATTTGAAAATTCTATAAAGTTTGATTATCAAAAGCCAAGAAGTGTTCCACTGGGAAAACGTTAGTTGCTGTTCTGCAAAATATGTGTGTGTTTTGTTAGCCTAGGATTCAGGTTGCTCTAGACTTGTGTCCAATTTCTGTCTATTCTTGGAGGCCAAGTAGGAAGGACCAAGTGCCTTCTAAAGATCTTAGACTAGAGCTAGCTTGCTGATCTGGGAAATAGGTTGTCACTCTAAAAGCTAGCCTTGGGTAGGTGAGTTAGGCTGGTGTCTACCCACAAATTCCTCCCTCTGTTGAGGTAGAGTGGGGTATAGATTTTGCATTCATGAGAGAAGGTGGACTGAACAGTGATGTTCAAAAGATCCACTTTGGAGGATCTGGGGGGTGTAATAGAGGAGCATAGGGCTGAGTTGTATCCCCCATGTTGAAGTCTAAGGAGGGGACTTAGACTTAAATCTAAGGCTTAATGGAACCTTATTACCTTGGTTGATGAAGGTTGAAATGGCCAGCAGGGAGCTGTGGGTTAGGGTCATTCTGTATGTGGATATCTTTGACATTTTGTCAAAAACATAATTCATGTAATTCTGAGTAACCTAGAATACAGATTGGGCAGAAAACATTCCCTTGAGGGTTGTAATCAACTGAGGAAGCTGGGAAAGCTCTTAGTTGGCATCAATAATCTTGTTCAGTATAACAGGAATAACACTGGGTTTGTGAGGGAGTGCTTCCCAGAGAAGATAGGCTTTTCAGCTGTAGAATAAACATCCTATCCCAAGTCTTTAAAGCTGTGATTCAGGGCATTTGTCGAATACCTACTATGTGCCAGGCATTTGTTCGAGGCACCAAAGATATAACTGTGAACAAAATCAATAAAGTCCCTACTTTCATGGAATTCCATGATGGTATTGGTGGTGATGGTGGGAGATAGATAAAGAATATCTTTACAAATAAATATATGATATAATAAAAAATAGGCCATAGTAAGGGGAAGCTTCTATTTTAGCTAGGGAGTTAGAAGAACTTCTCTCCAATGAGGGGACATTTGAACAGAGATCTGAAGGAGTGAGTTGAGAAGGGAGACAGAGGGAACAGCAAGGCCTTAAGGTGAAAGTAACTTTGTCTTATCCCAGGAGTAGCAGAGGCCCTTGTGATTGAGGTGTGGTGAGAGAGAGGCAGACAGTGTGAGGGTGAGTTGAGGGAGATGGTTGGGGCCGCATTATATAGAGTCTTTGCCTGTCATTCTGAATGGATAGAAAGCCTTTAGAGCAGTTTCTCAACCTTCCTAATGCCGCGACCCTTTGGTGCAGTTCCTGTGGGTCACAACCCACAGGTTGAGAACTGCAGCTTTAGAGGGCTGTGGGCTGGGGATGGCAAGATGTGATTTACATGGATTAAGTGCTTTCCAATGGGAGTATAATACTATAGCCCCCATGGTGGCAAGGGAGCAAACAAATAAAAAAAAAAAAAAAAAAGAGAAGAAGAAGAAAGAAAGAAAAGAAAAAGAAAAAATTAAAAAAAATGGCAGTACCTTTATGGAACTTAAATGTACATACTGGAATACTGACAGAAGATTTATTAATTGAGCATCTTTCTCATATAAGGTGTGAAGTATTTTATATGTAAATGGAGAATAGGATTGAAATAATGGCTCCTTGGTGAAGTTAAACAGGGAAGATTTAAAGTAAATAGTAAATTCTGGGAAAAATTTTAAAAGAAGAGAAGGCTGTGTCTTGAAACAAAGCACTGGGAGGGGCCCACAGGCATTTCAGGCAGAATGAACCCATAAGTGTATCATAACAACTCTCTGAGCCAGACTTATTATATAAATATGTGTCAGCTGAGGCCTAGAAATTCTTATGCAGCCTCATGAAATTCCTTTTAAAAAACTTATTTGACTACAGGGATGTTTTCTAGTTGCTTAAGTCCTGAACAGATTTAGTTAACTTAATTTCAGGGGCAAATTAATTGTATAGACATGAGTTGATACTGTTTTCAGAGGAGTGTTTTTGAAGTTTGAAATCCATTCTGTGCAGGGGACCTCTAAGGTTCAGAAACAGAGTAAGTGGAATGTTCAAGGTTCTGTGCCAAATACGTCTCAGTTCTCTCTTTGCTGAGTTTATAAGGGCTGTTTCCTTTAGAAAGTTTCAGGCTATATTTTTCTTTGCGTATAGCTACATTTAAGTGAAATATTTCTTGACCTTCAGAATGATACCTTTGATACCTTGTGCTTAAAAAGTAAAGACATGTCTACATTATAAAATGAAAAGACTCTCACAATTATACAAAAGTTTAAACTATTATTTGAATGTTTTAATAGCCATTTATTACATGGTATCAGAAAAGTCAGAAACCAATTTGCACTGTCACTAATTATTATGTGTAGAAGTCCATACAAGGACATTGTTTGAGTTTGCTTAGAATAACAAAAACCTCATCCATATAATGGTTAAAGAAAATAGTAGTTTTAAATACTCCAGCCAGATGTTTGACTGCTAATGAACTGCAGCAGCATAGCCTGTAAGAAGATGGTAAACCCAGAACACAGTCTTTGAAAAGAATCTCTTAATTAAGTGTTGAACATGGACTGAAGCCATGTGCTCACTGGTACAAAAACCAGGAAGCTTTTGTGTTAGTCCTGGGTGGCCAGTGTTTAAATATGTTTGAAATTTTAAGCTAATAATGTAAATACAAAACCATTCACATAGTTTTGTCAATTAAAAAAGAACTAAATTTCTTTCACATATGTGGGATGGTGTTTGTATCTCTGGTTGTATTCTTTTTTAGGAGTAGGATTGGATAAATGATTGGAGTCTGAATCATTTATTTAATGATTTTGGGTAGTTTGGATTCACTTGGGTGATGTGACTAAGCTATTTGATTGCAGATTAGAAGCCTTGCTTTGTAGGGATTGCTTAGGTAACCTCTGTTCTTTTTCCATTTCCTTTTCTAGGCTAAATACTTATTTACCTTTAGCATAAACGAAGGCAAACAAGACTAATTGGGAAACAGCAGGGTGGAGAAGCATGGGTCACCATTTCCAGTGGCTTCAAATGAAACCACTATTGCTTCAAATTCATATGTATGCCTGATTATGTTTTTAAATTTTGTGATTCTTACATCCTTCTTAGTAGGTGTCTGTGTTTCAAGGCCTCTGAACTTTGACTCGACCCTGTGACACATTAAATGTTATATAATATTTAAAGAATTAACTAGAACAATGAAGATGACATTAAGTATACCACAGATGTTCATAGCCTTTGCCTACTACATTTGTTGTGTGCATGAAAAAATAACTAACAGATAAATAATCCCCTACCAACTTAGAAGTGCTCATTGTCTCTTTCCATGCTTCATGTTTCACAGAGTTAGTGGCAGTCATCCTGGCCAACAGTTGCCTATGCTGACCCCCAAACTAGTATTTGATAGTGTAACCTTAGCTACCGATTTACTCTTTACTTGTACTAACTTCTTTATGCCTCAGTTTTTGTTTCTAAAATGAGAGTGAGAGTATCTCTTACTTTACATTTCACAGGGGTAAATGAGCTTACTCCCTCCAGGTTGCTGACCTTCCTGACAGGAGATTTTGCAAAAGCTTTATAGGCAAAGATTTTAGTAAGAAATTAGGAAAGGTAGGAAAATAAATTTGTAGTCAGGGAAATTTTTGTAACTGTATGAAGTTTTTTAAAGTGTGTTGCTGGTCACGGGAATAGCAGAGTGCCAAATTGTATTGTGTATAAAAGGAAGTAACTCAAAGGAAAAAGATTAACGAATGGATACTGTTAAAGGAATGCATTGCAATGTTGGGGACACAAAAATTTTTAGGTTACTAATGAAAAATATGACCTTACAGTTTAATGTTGAAATTTACATGATAGTAAAAGATGCTTTTTTTTTCATTGCTATTAAGCATCTAGATGTTTTATACACATCATTTCTAACTAAGTGGTAGTTTTAGAAATAATTTTTACCATTATTTCTATTTTGCAAAAAAAAAAACAAAAAAAACTGAAGCTCAGAGAATTTATATACTGTGACCAAAGACAAATCATTTGTGAGCTGAGTTGTCTGAATTCCAGCTCAGATGTGTTTCATCCAAAGTAGATGCTCTTCCACTCAACTATGCTGCTACCAATGGTACAATGTAATTCTACCATATTGTATAATGTTATCATAAATTGGGAATTATTCCATGAGAGCATATATACATTTACTGAATTCTCTTTAATGGCTGCCTTGTTTTATAATATATGGTGATATTATAATTCATTTGGCCCTTTTATTGGACATTTCCCTTGTTTCAGTGTTTTATATAACATCAGTCTTAATATATAATAATATTCTTTTTAAGACTATGCTATAATTTATTCAACAAGACTTCTATGGTGAAAATTTAGGTTGCTTCCAACTTTCTGCTGTTATGAAAAAGGCTCTGATGAATGTTCTTACATAGTTCTTTTCACACGTTGGGTTCTTTCCTTAGCATAAATCCTGGGACATGAGGTTGTTGTGTTAAAGGATATTCTCATTTTAACTTTTAAAATACATTGCCAGATTACCATCTAGAAAGATTTTACCAGCAAGTATACAGTAACAGTGCATGACAGGATTTGTTTCCCCATTGCTAATGCACTGTCAGTCTTTTTAATCTTTTCTAATCTGATGTTGTCCTGGGAATATCTTTGATTATTAGATAGTTTAAAAATCTTTTCTGTGTCTTTTAGTTTTTGACTTGGCTCAATTTCTTCTAGAGTTTCATTACTCATCTTATGACTTTATAAGAACTGTTTATATGTTAAACATTAATCTCTTACATGTTGCAAGTATCTGCTCCTACTCAAACCAATTTTCTATAAAACTGCTCTTAAAATAGTAATTCTGAAGCAAAAGTCATTTCAGTCATATTTATATACATCTAGAATGGGGTCAGTATATTCAATTTTATCTTTCTTGGGTTGAAAATATACAACCTTTCATTTCGTTGTAGTAAAGTACTTGGACACAAAAAGCCTCAGGGACTCTGGGATTTTATGTAGGATCTCTCAAGAATAAGCTACCTTCTCCATTAAGTGGAACCCAGGACTCTGTGTAGTATTTAACGTTGCATCCTTAGAAGCTTACTCAGAGGAACCAAAACTGTCATTGATTTTTATTGAAGCAGGAATATTTTTCTAATAGCATTTGTACAGTGTGATATAAACGTTTGCATCATGAATAATGCAACTTACCATATGTTTCACACTTGGAAAATTTCAAAGAACTTTGCCATGATCCATATGGTAGGCCTCTTAACTCTGTAAAGTAAGGTACTACTGCCAGCTTCTTAGACCAGAATCTTGTCTCTTAGAGACTTCTTGGAGCCTGTTTATTTGGGACTTTGAATTCTGTGATATATCAAAGAAATATGGCATGTTTCACTTTTATAACATGTTAATGTTGTCTCCACTTTCCTTTAGGGCCTAAAAACACCCAACATCATCATAATCACCAACTACCCAAACTGGGGGGCCCTGGGCATGTGGGCCCAGGTTCCTTTAGCCCTTCCCGAGCTTGGGCAAGCCTCTGGTAATTGACAATGGTGATGACCTTTTAATATTGAAGGACATGTAAATATGTTAAGAATAAAAGAAGACCAGTCAGTCTGGCACTTAGTAAATAATGTTAAAAACTTGTCTTCCTGAAAGAAGAGATGATTTTATCATTTTCTTATGTGCATCTTTACAATGCCTGGCATAAAGGAGGAGTTTAATTGGATTGAATTAAATTAGTGAATTATTATTACCACCATCATCTATAAAACTGTCATTTCCCCCTATTATTATTACTGTATTTGGATAAATTAAAGAAAATCATAAAATGAATATTATGCTCCACAGATAACAGTATCTTTCTTTAGAATGCATTTATTTCTACTGTGGAAACATGGGGCTAAAAAATAGATCTGGTTTGAATTCTGCTTCTGTTATTCTCTTGTTTTATAATGGAGGAAAATTCTCTTACTGTCTCTGGGTCTCACTTTCCTTCTTAGTAAAATAAGCAAGTTCAGACTACTAAATTGTTGAGGTACCTTGCAGCACTAAGATTCTGTGATCTAAGTGGTAAAGCAATTCTTGTTTTTAGAGACGGGCTCTCAGTTTGTCATCCCAACTGGAGTGTAGTGGTGAGATTATACATAAGTCATTGTAACTTTGAACTCCTGAGCTCAGACAAGGCATCCTCTTGCCTCAGCTTCCCAAGAAGCTAGGACTATAGGTGTACACTACCACACCTGGCAGATATAAACAAATTTTTTTAACTATAATTTTTTCCAAGAGTTATATAATAACCATTATGATTAAATCTTCTAATTTTTCAGGATTCTAGATGCCAGTGATAATAAAATTATTATTGGAAGCAAATCAAACCAAAACAAAAATACATTGGAAAGGTATATCCAAATTTTAATAAAACTGCAACACCATGGGTTTGTTATAGTGTATAGTGTAATGACATGGAATAATTCCTGATATTGCAGATTGGGAGTCCTATTCCCCGTACTATTAGCAGGAATAACTGCTGCCTTTCTTTTGTTCATCTTGCTCAGATTTATTTTGCTTAGTAAATGTAACCAGGAATTTATTGGGTAAATTAAACTTTATACTCTCAATGCCCACTAGATGGAGATACTGGGGCAACCAAATACTTGAATTGACCACACATTATTTTTACATCTGAGTAGTGTGCTTTTACTTTTAATTAAAATAAATAAGTAAAGACAGGTGTATGGCCTACAGACACATGAAGACATGCTCACCATCCTTAATGATGAGAGAAATGCAAATCAAAACCACTTTGAGATATCATCTAACTCCAGTAAGATTAGCCCACATCATAAAATCCCAAAACTACAGATGTTGGCATGGATGTGGAGAAAAGGGAACACTTTTCCACTGTTGATGGGAATGCAAACTAGTACATTCCTTTTGGAAAGATATTTGGAGAATACTTAGAGATCTAAAAATAGATCTGCCATTCGATCCTATAATTCCTTTATTGGGTATATATCCTGAAGAC
>CAUYON010180491.1:0-26811 GCA_963573935.1 Arctocebus calabarensis
GCTGTGCCATCACAGCTCACAGCAACCTCCAATTCTTGGGCTCAAGTGAGTCTCCTGCCTCCACCTCCCAAGTAGCTGGGACTACAGGCACCTGCCACAACGCCCGGCCATTTTTTGGTTGCAACCGTCATTGTTGTTTGGTGGGCCCGGCCTGGATTCAAACCCACCAGCTCAGGTGTACATGGCTGGCGCCTTAGCCAGTTGAGCCACAGGCACCGAGCCCATAGTGGTGTTTTGATACATGTAACACACGGTGGTCAGTTCAGGGTAATTAGCATGCCCATCACCTCAAACATTCATCATTTCTTTGTGTTGGAAACATTCAATATCCTCCTGCTAGCTATTTGAAATTGCATAATATATTATTGTTAACTACAATCATCCTTCAGTGGTACAGAACACCAGAACTTATTTCTCCTATCTAGCTGTAATTTTGTATCCTTTAACAAATCTCTCCCTATTCGTCCCTTCTCTGTACTCTTCCCAACCTCCAGTATCCTCTGTTGTACTTTTTATGTCTATAAGAGCAACATTTTTTAGCTTCCATGTATGGGTGAGAACATGTAATGTTTAGTTTTATGTTGCTAGCTTATTTCATGTAATGTAGTGTCATTTAGTTCCAATGATGTTGCTGTGGATGACAGGATTTCATTCTTTTTTATGGTTTAATAGATTCCATAGGGTATATACCCTACATTTTCTTTATCCATTTATCTGTTGTTGGACACACAGGTTGATTCCATATCTTGGCTCTTGTGAATGGTGCTACAGTAAACATGGGAGTGTAGTAGTCTCTTCAATATAATGATTTTCTCTGGATAAATTCTGAGTAATGGGATTGCTAGATAGTATAGTAGTTCTATTTGCAAGGTTTTTTTCCATACTGTTCTCCATAGTGGCTGTGTGAGTTTTCATTCCCTTACTAACAGTGTATAAGAATTTTCTTTTCTGCACATCCTCACCAGCATATTTTTTCCCTTTTTGATAATAGCCAGCCCAACTGGGGTGAGATGATACTTCATTTTGATTTTGATTTGCATTTCCCTGATGATTAGGGAGACTGAGCACTTCTTCAAATATTTGTTGGCCCTTTGTATGTCTTCTTTTGATAAATATCTATTCATATCATTGGCCAATTTTTTTATTGGATTATTTTTTTCCTGTTGAGATGTGTGAGTTCCTCATATACTCTGGATATTAATCCCCCGTTGGGCAAGTAGTTTGCAAATATATTGTACCATTCTGTAGGGTGTCTTTCCACTCTATTGATTGCTTTCTCTGCTACAGAAACTTTTTAGTTTATTATAACCTCATTTGTTTATTTTTTCTTTTGTTGCCTGTACTTTGACATCACATAGTGTTTTCTCAGACTGATGTCCTAAAGCATTTCCTCTATGTTTTCTTCTACTACTTGCATCATCCCAGCTCTTACATTAGATCTTTGATTCATTTCGAGTTGAGTAGATGGGAGATGAGGATCTAGCTTTATCCTTCTGTATGTACATTATCTAGTCTTCCAATTTACATTTGTTGAAGAGGTGTCTTGGCACCTTTGTCAATAATCATCTGCCTCTATATATGTAAAATTATTTATGGGTTCTCTATTCTGTCTCATTGGTCTGTGTATCTGTTTTCATACCAGAACCATGCTGCTTTGGTGACTGCCGTTTTGTGGTATGTTTGGTAATTCTCTGGTAATGTGATGCCTTCAGCTTTGTCTCTTTGCTCAGGATTGCTTTGGCTACTCAGGGTCTTTTGTGCTTCCACACAAATTTTATAGTTTTTTCTGTTTCTGTGAAGAATGTCACTGATATTTTGATAGACACTGTATTAAATCTGTAGATTACTTTGGGTAGTATTGTCATTTTAATAATATTAATTTTTGCAATCCATGAACATGGGATATACTTCCTTTGGTTTTGATTCTATTCAATTTCTTTCATCAGAGTTTTGTAGTTTTCCTTGTAGAGGTCTTTCACCTCCTTGTTTAAATTTACTCCTAGGTATTTTTTTTAAATAATTATAATAGTTAGGATTGCCTTTTTGATTTCTTTTTCAGTAAGTTTGTTGTTTATGCACAGAAATGCTACTGACTTACATATATTAATTTTGTAATCCTTTTTTATTTGCCTATACTTTACTGAATTTGCTTATGAGTTCTCAGAGTTTTTTTTTAGCAGAGTCTTTAGGTTTTTCTATTTATGAGGTCATGTCATCGGCAAACAGGGACAATTTGACTTCCTTCTTTCCAATTTGAATGTCCTTTATTTTTTTCTCTTGCCTAATTGTTGTGGCTAGGACTTCCTCCCTCAGAATTTTAAAATCTTTGTTCCATAGTCTTTGTCTAAGTTAGCTGTTCAGAAGTCTAAAGCTGCTATGATTCCCTGTAATTTCTATGATACCTGTTGTCTTCTTTCTTAAGGCATATAGAACTATATTCTTTCATCCCTGGGTGCTAAAACAATGAATCGTGCCCTCTAATTCTCCTTGTTCTCTTTTTCCAAATTCCTAACATTGGGGTTTAGACTACCAAGAATGACTAGTTTGTTTTTTGGTCCATGTAAAACATCTTATTCTTTTTTGCTCTAGCCTCTGGATGATTACTTGACTTTATTTTACAAATCTTCTGTTGAGTGTTTGTTCTTCTTCTTCTTCTTTTTTTAATGCTCTCTTATTTTTAACTCCAAAGAATTCTTCTTTGTTGTTGTTGTTCTGTGGGAGTTCCTTTTTTATTTGCCTATACTTTTGAGGTCACATAGTGTTTTCTCAGACCAATCTAGAACTATATACTTTCACCTCTGGGTGCTAAAATAATACAGCATTCTCATCTCATTTCATAAAAAGAGAAACTTTTATTACCTCTTCGAGAAGATTAATGATGGGTTTTTTTTAAGTTTTGTTTTTCTCTCCAAGATTTTCTCCAAATTTTTCTTTTCAAGAACTTATTTTGTTTTCCATCTCATGTGAAAGACTTTCATCTAATGTCTGGGACTGTTGATGACCTGCTCAGAGTTATGAATAGAGGAAACTGACCGTGAGCGTAGGATTTATTAACTCTGAACTTGGTAACTGACAGTGAGTGTAGGATTTATTAGCTCTGAATGCCACTATTGTGTGAATTGAGTAAGCCATTTATTAAGGAATTGCAAATGTCAATATATTAGCTTCTTATTGCTGCTGTGGCAAATAATTACAGACTTAGCAACATAAAATGGCACAAATTTATTACTTTATCATTCTAAAGAGCAGAAATTCAAAATCAATCTCACTGGAATCAAAGATACTGGCAACCTGTGCTCCCTCTGGAGGCTGCAGGTGAGAATCTGTTTCCTTGTCATTTCCAGCTTCTTCAGACCTCTGGATTCCCTGGTTTGTGTCCCCTCCTCCAGGTTCAAAGCCAGTGGTGTAGCAACTTCTCTTCTCTCTGATTTCTGCCTCTGTCCTCATCTTTTCTCTTTCTGAATCTAACGTTCCTACCTCCCTCTTCTGACTTTTGTGATTATCTTGGATTTATTTGCATAATCCAGGATAATCTTCCCATTTTAAGATCCTTTCTTTAATCAACCTGCATAATCCATTTCAATCTATTCCTTTGTGACACAGTCATAGATCCCAAGGTTTAGGACATGGCATTTTGGAAGGGTTATTATTTAGCTTCCATAGTCAGTACCTAAGTTTTTCTTCTTGCACTGGCCAGATTCCCTGGGGTCCCCAGCTGGGGGGACCCCAGCTGGGAAGGTAAAATTCTGGCTGACTGCCAGCATTCTGAGCAATAAGTGTGTGAAGAGGTCTTGGGGGAGGAATGTCTCAGCATTTATTATTCAGGATATTCCAGTCACTTGATCCCTCTGATTTTGGTGTAGTACCCTTATCTTTAGTGGTCAGAGAGACTCTCTATTTTACCCTTTGTAGAGAATAAACTTGCAGACATCTGCCACTTCTCCATGCCACCAGCATAGAGAGGTGAAAGGATGCAGGGATTCACAGAATCCTTCTGGTTTTAGTGGTCTTCCTTTACTCCCAGGTCCAGAGGAATCTGGCTCTACCAACTTGGGAGTCTTTTGAGGATTCTGAGGTATAAATCACATTGACCTTTAGCTTCTCTCACAGACCACTCAGTAGTCTCATGTTTGCTGAGTTGGTTTTGTCAGTCACCTGTTATCAATATCCTTTGTAGCTTCCAACATTTTATTTCTATTATCTACTCTTCTAATGCCCCCCCCCCGTTGATGGTTCTGTGTCCTTAAAAAAATTTTGACAAATTTAGTGTAATTTTAGGCAGCTGTGAAGTGAAGTGTGTGTGTGTGTGGTGTGTGTTCACCTTAATCCAGAAAAGGCTAAATTCTTCAGATCATGCTTGATGTTACTTGTGACCTGGGTAGTCAGGTACTGCCATAAGAAGAGAAACAGCGTTTAACCCACTCCTGCCTTAGTTGTAAAAGTTACTTAGTGATCTAACTAATTATCAGGCAGTCACGTCACCCAGTCCTCCTCTGCTTCTGACATCATGGAGGCCATCATGGCCCTGGGATGAAGATAAAAACATCAGATGTACAGTTGGGAAACACGGAGTCCTTCAGCTAGAGATGAGAGGACTGCTGTGACGTATAGCCGAAAATAGTAACTTTAGGGGCGGGTGTAAGAACTCTGTGAAACTCTCTCAAGGTAAGGCAGGTTTTGAGAATGATCTCCCTGTTTTCCTAGGCTTCTGAATCTTGGTAATAAAGGACAACATTAACCCACATAAGTGTTTGGCTCTTGCTTCTGATTCCAGTGCCCTGCACCATATCCAGGTCCCTTTCTAAAGTAAAAAAGATTTCATGGGTTGCGTTTGTGTATCCTGCCCTGCCTGCCTAATTACACGCACTCATGCTTGACTCTACCTTAGTTTCCTGCTAGATAGCTCAGTTCTTCCAGTACTGGAATCTCGTCCCTAATTCCCAGCTTCATGAAGCAGAACTGGCAGGAGTCTTTCTGCTTGCAAGTAGTTGTGGTTTTCATAATAATGACTTTGAATTGCTCCTATTCTTTATAGCTTTGGGGGGGGGCACATCAGCCAGGGACAGGAATTTAGGAACCTGAATGTGGTGGCTGTTATGAGCACAGCCTCTAAGCATGTGACAAAAGTAAGGAAGGGCTTTCCTGCACTTTGTCTAGCCTAGTAATGTCACCTCCTACCTTCTTCACCTTCTTTCTCTCCCCAAACGTCCAACCCTAGGATCCTGTGACTTTCCTCTATCCGCTTCCCCTTTTGATGCTTCTGTGGCATTTCCAGGCCTTGGTCACCCCAAATCTGCTCCAACTGCATCTGAGTTCTGATTTAAGTCACCCAGGTTGCAAAAATTTTAAATGCACTAACTCACTTAATCGTCACGATAATCCTATTTTACAGATTGAGAAACTGATGCACAGAGAAGTCACACAGGTAATTGAGAGAGCCCAAATTGGAACCTGAGTTATCCGACTCCAGAATACATCTCTATCCACTATGCTACAGGATACCTGTACATCATACCCATGTGCCTAACATTGTTTTCTGAGATATATACAAAGAATGCCCCCAAAACGTGTACAGATTTTAAGAAAGGAAAAAACTGTATTAAAATTGTAATACTCAAGTCACATTTGACTTCTGCAATTACAAGAGATAAAAGATACACTATATAACAAATTTTATCAGTATGTATTGAGTATTGCAATTTTAATACAGTTTTTTCCTTTCTTAAAATTATATATAAAAAAATAAAATAAAGAAAAAAATATACATTTTTGGCATCCTCTGTAAAAATATACATATTAGTGTACAGATACCTATTCATTTAATCCTCATAGCAACCTTACATCAAGCAAACAACCAATAAAGAAAAGATATTAAAGATCTGACAAAATTAACAACCTGACTTAACATTAGGACACATAGACTCCTGCACACAATATTTGGGAAAAAAACACATGTTTTAAATTACATAATATATGTACAAAAATTTGGCATAAGACAAATCTTAAAAATTTTCAAATTGTTAGAATCACCGAGATCACTTTCTATGATCACAACAAAATTAAGTTAGAAATAAATAAAAAACACACAGAACTTACATATTTGGAAATTTTAACACACATTAAGAATTAATGGATAAAAAATAAATCATAAAGATAGTTAGAAAATGTTTATAACGGAATGATTTAAAAAAGCAACATTTTGAAACTTGTGAGATGCAGCCAAAGTGGTACTTAAAGAAAAACATGTAGTCTTAAAAGCCTATTTTAGGAAAAGAGGAAGAATAGAAAATCAATAAGGTAAGCATTCAATTCAAGAAGTTAGGAGAACACTGAGCTGGAAGCAAGGAGAATAGGAGATAAACAATAGGTACATGAATAGAAATGCATAAATAAAAATCATTCCTAATTAGAATTAGCTAGCAATGCTCCCCCTCTGTGAGTATTAAGTGGAAAAAATGTTTCTAGAGTGGGTAAGAAAAGGTGCTGTGTCACACACATACCTGCATATCTTTCCTCCTTAAATACTTTACAGAAAGGATTAGAAGACACTTTCTTTTTAAATGACATTTATTTTTTAAAAAAATTCAAGTACAGAACATATTTTCAAAGGAAATTTTGAAAATATTGAATAAGGTCAAGGAAAGAAATATAACTTATAATTCCATTATCAGGGATAATTATTAATAGTTAAATATATTTCTAGTCTTTTGTCTCTGTATCTGAAGGTTTGTACATGTCTTCGTGTAATGATATCATTACTTAAAAGTTTAGGCTCAACCTGGGCACATCTATTTGTATTCAACTTCTTTGCCTAAAATCACATCATTAGCATATTACTTTTCAAATATAGAAATTTTTGTGGCCGTGTTAAAATTTAATCTTACTGACAGAGATATCATCCTGAGTTCCGCTATAACCCTATTGTTAGACCATGTTTCCAATGATGTGGCGGAGTCATTCAGCTGACACTTATTCAGGGTCAACACAGTGCATGGTACCATACTGAAGTAAACAAGAATTTGGACAGCCTGAATGTGTCTGACAAACTGATGGGTTTGACATGCAAAAAGTCTGATCACAAGAGGGCTAAGAAGTCTTTGGGAGAACTTAATAGTAGAGGGTGCTGGACATGATGAGCTACGGGCTTAAAAGAATAAGAAATCCATGCTGTGGGTGGTGGCACTCTGAAAATATCATGATATTTGTAGCTTGGGTTTATCTCCAGGCCCAGGCCCTACAGACCTCGTGTTTAAACTCTTTGGAAAATGGATTGTTTTGAATGGGAGTTTTAAAAGCAACTGTCTTAGAACAATTTCTCTCCAACACAACACATAAAAAGGAAAGACTTTGGTTGGGTCATTTTGGTTGTAATGAACAGAGCTGCCCTGACTCGGCGGTGGGGTTTACTGAAATGATCTACACAGGAATAAGGATAAGGAAGAAAGACTGCTCAGGAGCCCAAGAACAGAAGCCAGGCCTCATGTACACTTTCACTGTTCATTATGAAAAAAGTAGTTTTAGGAACCCCACGAGGAGAAGTCCCGGTCCTTCTTTTAAATCAACATTATCATTAACATGAACCAGATACTCTCTCTATGCTGGTTTCCTTCCTCGTCCTTTAGTCATTTTTCTGACAGTAATGCTGGGGTTGCTCCAGTTTGCTTCCTACTTCACATCCTCAAATGAGAGTAACTACCAATCTTATTTGCATAATGTTTCACTCCAGGCTAAGTTTCCACTGGCAAGATGATAGGTTGTCCAAGGTCCTGGGACTTGTCCCAGTTTAATCAGCAGGGGATTAGTAGTCAGGTGCTATAAAATATAGTTTGTTTTCAAGATGCTCCCTTGGCAATAGCTGTGGTCAGGGCAGCTTGCCTTAAAGGTGGTTGTTGGCACAGCAGTCACCGGGGGAGACACGCATTCTCCCCCACGTCCTCGAGCCTGTTGTCTGGTTTTGACACAAAGCAAATATTGACAAAGCCTAGTTTGCCATGTCCATGGAGGACAGCAATGAGGAAGAGGCAGAAGGGTTGAGGCCCAGTGAACCCTGATGGAGACAGTACTCAGCACAGCAGCCACAGAGAGCAAAGGGCCTGGCACGAGTGTGCAATACTGCGTGCCTTCGGGGTCCACTGTGTGCTAGGCATTAGGGATGAGGGAGACATACAAGTCATGGCTGTTGTCCTCAAGGAGGTCAGGGTATCTTTGGGTGGAAATTTTGCAAAAGTTCTACATTTTAACCTTTTATTTTTATAAATACAGGAGCAGGCAAATCTTCATGACACGTAACAACAGGTGTCAATCGACCAATGGCCATTTCCTCTAGGCCACTGAGTGTGTCTCCAAGTTTCTCATTTATTTTAAGGCTACCTCTTCCAGTCCACCACACTCACCACAGGGAGTGAGAAAGTAAGACCAAGGGGTTAGTTTATATAACTGTATGGAACACTCTTTTTTGGCTTATCTATATCACTACTTTCCACATTGAATATTGATTGAAATGTTAGTCCATCATGTTCACAAATATTCAATGTTGGGAAACATGGGAAGAGCCTATGCCTTTAAAGTCTGGAAGAATAGAAAAATTTTAATAGTAAAAATATGAGTTTTAAAAAATTGTGATAGTAAAACATATTCAATAAAGAAAACTTAGAAAGTATACACAGGTAGGAAGAGGTGGTCCTCAATGAGCCAAATCAACCACAGTTGACATTCTGGTGTATTCCTTCTGGATGTCATTTTTATCCTAAATTTTGATTATTTGGTCTTTTGTTGTTCTTAAACAGCTTTACTTACACTGTAAACATAAATTTGTAACCTGCTTATAAGCATTACTCATAATGTTTAAGATATCATTTGTAATGTCTATACAATTTTATAACCAATGTGCCACTCTTTGTTTTTTATTTTATTTTATTTTTTTACATTAGAAAGCATTTTCAGTGTATACCACATTTTATTTAATCCTTCCTCTAAAGCTGGGCTTCAGGGGTATGTATAATTTTCCAAAATATTAAACAATGTTGCAATGCAAATATTTGCATAAAGTTTTATCTCATATTATTATTTATTTCCATAGCGTATGTTCTTGGAAATGAATTTGTTTGAGTAAGGACAGAAGCAGTTCTGAAGTTCCTGATACATATTGCTCAGGAAAAAAATTCTAAATAGGAGGATGGCGTAATCTGCACATAATCCTTCCAGTGAGGACTGCAAATTTCTCAAATGGGCCCAATAATCCAAATGGAGAAAATACCATCATTTGAATAATGCCCTCAAGCTTCTGTAATTGACATAAGACTAGGTAGATGGCCATATCTTGATAATTAAAAATATCTTTGTCCTTTCTCAAATGATTCCAGGCTATAAAAAAAGGAAAAACAAAATGAATAAAGTTATAAATTTGGGTTAAGTAATTATCTATAATATAGGTAGCAACTTAAATTTATATGTCATATTCAAAACATGATAGAATAGGAATATCTATTTGAAATAGATTTGATATAGGAATATCTGCTATGACAGATATTATACGTTGTATGTTGTTAAGCAAGATACAGGATATGTCATTCATGATTTTTCTTTACTCTGGACTTGTTAAATAGGTTTAGTAGTTTCAACCACAACTAAATTATCATTAGAATTTTATCAAATAATGTAGAAGTAGTTTCTTCAAAACCACTTGCCAATGCTCTCAAGATAAAGAAGATTTATTAGTTGAGTGTAGAATCATTCAAAAAAGAAATTATTTCAAAGGCAGAGGCTCTCAGTCTTTGACTAGTTTATGAGCAGGGAAATTCTTGGTATGTGGTACAAGGTCTCCATAATTTGGATTATCTCTACACAGCACTGAAATGTTGCTTATTTGAAACAGTTATATAGTTTCGCCATACAACACAAGATATATTAATATTTTACAATTATTCAGCTAATTCAATCCAGATAGATAAGCCAACAGACCCATTGGGATATCAGAGGGAAAAAGGAGGTTATTCGAGCTTGAGTAAAGGAAAGTGCAGTAGAAATGGGGGGGCTAATGGAATTCTAGAGACATTTCCACAAGACCCTCTGAGTCCTGGGAAGTGGGACACAGATGGGGTCTGTACCTGGATGATGAGTGAGTAGCTTCCACACAGGATCCCGGATAACTGGATGGCGACTCTGATGAGGCAGATGATCACTTGAAGCCCGCTGAGGGATACGAGAATGGAGAATAAAATGATGTTCCACTCCACTACGTGGGCAGGCTCCAGGCACTGAGTCCACAGGCTGGAATCTGTGAGAAAACTGAGAGAGAGGAGAGCGGGACTCAGGGCCATGTCTACTATGCTTGGTCCAAGGAAGACCAAGGCATTCATATGTTTGGAAAGTGAGTATATGATTACAATATGTCAAAAAATTAAATATGAATTAGTATATTTAAACAGTCATTCAGATACTTACATTGAACACTTTGTACGCATAGCACACTGAGCTAAACACTGGCTTATTATAAATGTGGTTCCCACCTTGGAGGTAATTCTGATTCAGTTAGGAGACAAGATGCCCACAGAGAGAGCTCAATAACGATGGAAGGTGCCACATGTCAATACCGGGAGAGAGGTGGAGAGAGCCCCTTTCCCAGGGGTCCAGAAGTCAGCCTGGGCTGTCAGGGACTGGGCTGAGCTTGCATGGGACATGAAATCAGACACGTGAGAAAGTAACATAGAGATACTCTGCTAGGAATAACTCAACTCTGTCCCACAGCCCTCTAGAACAGTGGCTCCCAAACCCGAGTCTGCATCAGGATTGTCTAGAGGGCTTGCTGCACCACACCCCAGAGATTCTGATTCAGAAAGTGTGGATGAGGCTTGAGTTTTTGCATCTCTAAGTGCTGCTGCTGTGGCTGGTCTGGTCCTGGTCCACACAGAGAGAAACTCTGCTTTAGAACATTGCTGTCCTATAGCTGCTTAGAAGATTTAGATTATGGCATGGGAACAAAAGAGATCGAAATTTTCGATCTAGTTTAGCACATGAATGTGAGCATTAAACCACTCTCAAGAGAGTCTTAAAACCACGCTGAATCAACATGACTTTCGCTCACTCCCAGGTCTGCCAGAACCATTAGTGCTTCTCTACAGGCTGAGGCTTTCTGTTCAGATACATCAAAATGGAGAGCTGGTTCTCTCAAAAGCAAAGCAAAACAAAACAAAACAGCCACAAACAAAAGCACTCAAACATGTTTATCAGGCAGAGGGTAGAGATGGTTATAAACACCTTGACTCGGTAGCAAGATGTTTTCTCTCAGAATAGCAATAGGTAATCCAAGTTCTGGCCAAGTGGGTGTTTGTGTCTGGGTTGAGTCCTATAGTTTGGTGACCACTCCCATCGCCATGACTTCTCTCTTTTTCTTTCTCCCTCCTCCAATTTGTTCCTGCTCCCTTCTTTTTAACTTCCTTTTTCCTCCCTTTCTTTATTCCCTACTCTCTAATGCTCCAGGAAAGAGGCGCACCCTGAGTATTTCTTGATCTTGCTAATGGCCCTGATCTCTAATGGAAACAGCACCGAATATAAAATCAGATCTGTAGGATCCAGGCAAGGGACTTACCCCTCCGGCCTCCAGTCTTATTTGGATAATGGGGTTATTGTGAATAGTTTGTAAAAGTGTGCATAAAAATGATTTAGAATCTGTAAGCATAATACGGTGTGGTTTTCCGTTACAGTTTCCCCAGACCCATCTTATACTCCCTCAGTATCCCTACCTCAGTCTCCCCCACTAACGAAGCGCGTGTCTCCAGATTGCTCCTCTAGCTTGTGCCTGGTACACTCTGCACTTATCATCCAACATTTTCAAACATGATGACTTGCGGGGCTTCTGTTTTTCTCCCAGACGATGGTCCTGCCCATCATTCTTGGAAAATCATAAGTGCCCTGGCAGGGATGGGAAGGAGTGGAGAGGCTTGCCCGGACACCCACGTCCCCCATAGCCCTATCACAGCATTGACTGCAAGGGTTGCGATGCCGTCTGTATCTACACGCACACATCTGCACCCTCTCTATCTCCGCCTGTTTCTATTTCCTTAGCAGACTGAGTATTCTAAGAGCACTGACTGTCTGATCCACCTCTGAATGGCCAGGGTCTAACATCTAAGGCAGCGCCCGACATAGTATAAAGATCAACAAGTATTTGCTGAATGAAAAGTGATTCAGGAACCTCATCAGTCACAATGTCAGTGGCTAAACCTGCTGGCCACTTGGTAGGTGGGAAAGTATCACATGTCATAAAGTGTGATAATGGGTAATAATGTTAATAATGAAGCCTGGCAAGCTGTGAGAATTTAGGATGTCTCATTGATTCATTACTTCCATTTAATTCGAAATTCTGTGAGGTAGAAATGCTTACCACTCCTGACTCACACAGGATGAGAGATATCTAGATATTTGTCTATGGTCACACAGCTTAGAAGCAGGTGGTGGTGGGAGTCTTGAATCCTGATCTATAAGTATCAAAGATCTGTGATCCAAGGCAACGTTCCAGCCTAAGGCTTCATCTCAGCAGAATGTTCTGCCAGGTCTGTGTGAGTTTCTAGAGGGAAGGGAAATCTGTGTAATTTATCTCTGGTTCTACAGCATCTAGTCCAAGGCTTGGACTCAGTCAGTGCTTAATATTTGCTGAATAAATGTAGAGATGAATAACTGATGTGCACAACTTCAGTATTAATACCTGCTCCACCCTCCATGTGCCAAGCCTTGGAAAATTCTCAAGGACGGCAGAGACTCAGCTTTCCTGCAGGGCCTCCAAACAATGCTTCGCCTTGAAAGATTTTTATATAGATAAAAAAAAAGGGAAGACAAATAACAAGGGCAGCTTAAAGGAATAACAGAGAGGAATGTGGGCAGCCTGAGATTCATGCATTGAGATGGGGGCTTCTTTGGTTTTGAGGTAAGAAAAAGTTCAAGGGATGACATAAAAAAGGGGTCTTTTGCACCCAGTGGGAATTTCTAAGTCAGGGTCCTCTCTCCTGAGCCCTTTCGATCTCATGGGAAAGATTGCCTCCTCCAGCGGCTCAGGAAGGCCTCAGGTTGCCAGCTCCCGTTTCCCTGGCCTAAAGGAGAGCACTGTTTGCTAATAGAGGTCAATTGCAGGTGGCACCCCGTGGGGCTTTCAGAATAAAGGCAGCTACAGGGGCAGAAGCAGCTATTCTAGGCAGGCCAAGGCGCCCACGCACACACACATCTTGGACGATGAGTCAGTCATGGAGAGTCGAGAAGGAAATATAACTCCCCCGAAAATGGTATAGACACTCCCTCATTTTATTCCATTAGGATTACGAGCACAGGTGATGCAACGGGCCTCTCCTGTATCCCTCTGCGGGCTCTGCTACCTCCTGAGCTGCCCATGCAGGTGCGGGCAGCTCAACAAGCCCCGCACACACCAGTGTGAGGCATTCCGAGCCCCGGGATTGGGTTGCTCAGCATCTGGCAAGCCACCAGCCTTCTGAGCAAGGCTACCTCCTGAGACCCTTCTTCCATACAATAAGCCAGGTAAGCTCCTGGCTCCTCCACTCACTCCTGCACAGCGCCATGTTCCTGGATTGCAGCCAACACTTCCTGGCTCACCCCACCTGGTTCTATCTGTGTGGTCCCTGCTGCTGCAGCCTCCAGGTGGCACTATCCAAGGGCACTGTGATCCCCTTCCAGCCGAGCCCTTTCACACTTTCAAAGGACCACATGTCCATCCTGGATATAAAACAAGACCGAGTTGTGGAACCACTCAGGCCGCAAGCTCCCACAGCGGCCAGACCACCGTAACTATAGAGCCCTAATAAGGAGGATGGGAGAAACACAACTTTCATTTGTGTATCTCCATGACAGCTGCAAGATATTGAATGCACATGGCCTTGAGAGACCGGAGGAAGAAAGAACAGCTAAACAAAAATCTATGCAAGAATAAATTGTCCTGTATATTAGTAAACTGATAGGAAAATTCTCTACTAATGTAGCCACGTGGAACCCCAAAGTATCATGAAAAATGGACACAGCATGGGGCCAGGAGTTTCTGATTTTTTGAGCTTGGTTTGGGGCCTTTTTCCTTACCGTCCTGCAGTGCCTTCAAAGGCGTATTCCCAGCCATTGAGGGTGTGGCAGTATGGTCCCTGGACAAGACCCAAAGCAGATATGACCAGGCAGTATCCAGAGAAAGCAATTCCAAGGGCAGAAAAGATGATCGACAGCAGTGTCTAAATTAAACGCAGAAGAAGGTTAGTGCTGAAGAAGGAGGCCAGGAGATCCTGCAGATAAATGATGTGACAGGTATCTCCCCCTACTCATCCAAGCCTATTGCAATCTATGTAATACTAAGCACCCACCTAAAAATGGACACGCTTAATCTTAGAAATAAGTTTTTAAGTGACTTTTTGTTTGACATCACATAGAAAGAGCAAGGTAATTTACTTCGTGTCTTCCTTTCTTCTGGAAGTTTGATATCAAAATAACGATCCCTTCTTACAGAAATGCAGTGAACGGTTGTGATCAATTAATCCATAACTATTGAAGGTCTGTTGTTTTCTAGGTAGGGTAGGTTATCTAAAAATGACAAACTATGACCCTGATTTTCTCTTCTGAAAGGAGAATACAAGGGGAAACATAGATGTTGGCTTGCATATTTATATTGAAGTGAAGACAGGGTTGATAGGGAGGAGGGTGCTTTCATTTGAACGGAGAGAACAAGTGATATTCACAGGCAGAGCAAGCAGAGTTGTAAGACAGGAGGCAGATTGGCGCTCTGAGAAGGGCTGATTTAGGGAAGCCAGGGCAGACTCTTCTGAAGACAGATTGCCAAGGTGCTAATACTGGGGAAAGGGTTGAGAGGACACAATCCAGTGCCTGAGTAGCTTGGTAGATTTGGGCCAGAGACGGCCTTGGAGGTCACGTCGAGACCACCCTCATAGTCAGGGGCTTTTCTCCCCATAGCCTTCTGCTAAAAAATTTTCAAACCTACAAAAAGTTGAAAGAATAATACACCTTTACCTAGAATTACCTACTGTGAATATTGTCATGCTTGTTTGTGCTGTGTGTGTGTACGTATGTGTGTGTATATATAGTCATGCAAATGTTCATACACATGTATCTGATACACATACAATACACTGATTTATTTGCACATTTTGTTGCTGAACCATTTGATAGTAGGTTGTAAGCATTATGATATTTTGCCCTTAAGTATATTAGCATGAATTTCCTAAGAATAAAAATACTCTAATTTGTTTGTAACAATTTTTGTACAGGTTTAATAAGTGTTTATACACAGGGTATGTACAGGTTCAATAAGTGTTTATACACAGGGTACGTCTCTTTAATTTACACTAGTCTTGTCTGCCTTTTGGTTTTTCATGATCTTAAATTTTTTTAAGAATCCTGTCTAGTTCTCTCATAGAGTGTCCCGCCTTCTGGGCTTCTCTGATTGTTTCTTCACAATTAGATTCAAACATTTTAGCAAGAACACCTGATTGGTGTGGTGTACCCTGTGGGCCTCCATTCGATGGGTGAGGCTAACTTTGGTCTCTTGGTTTAGAGTGCCCTCAGGTCTCACCCCTGCAAACGTGTTCTTCTGACTTTGTAATCAGTAGGCAACTGGCAAAGTATTACTGTGAGACATTGGCACATTCCTTTCTCTAACATTTCCACTGATGAATTTGGTATCCTCCGATGATCCTGATTTTCATTGACCACCAGCGATCACACTGGGAGCTGTGAACTGCTGCCTTCCTAATTCCATCATTTCTCTGTATTTCTAAGTAATCATTTTTTCTGCTCAGAGCAACTTCTGTTTCCCATTTCCTTTGCCTCTATCTGCATTATTGTGGACTCACAGATTTTCTGATTTGATGTGCTTTAATCCATAACTGCTATGATTCTTTTAGAGTCCTGATGGTGCAAATTGGACCACTGACAACATTCCTTTCAGTCAACTCCCGTGCTCTTTTGCACACCCGTATCACTGTGAACATTTCCTCATTCTCTGGTACAAAATGTTCCAGGTTCACTTTGAACTTACCCTGCCACAGACTTAGAATAAGCTGTTTGTCTAAGAAATCATGTAATTGGCTTTTGAGCAGGGAAGTGCTATGACCTAAATGTCCTTTTGGAAGTTTGTTCTGGCAGTGGTTGCACAAGCTGAAAGTACCCGAAAGGTAAAGAGTCCATGGGAGACACCTGCAAGCTGAGGTGACAAAGATGTACATTAAGGAGAAATGAGTAGGTTGAGATGAGATGGACTTTAAAAAATTCAGAGTAGAGACTTGGATGAAAAGGAGACAAAAATAGGGATGCCAATAGTGGTAGTTTGGTTTGGGAAAAAAATTCATTTAGTTTTAGAAATATTGATTTGAAGGTGAAAGTACAGCCTCACAGTAAGATGCAGTAATCAATTGATAATGAATCCAAAAGCTGAGGGGAAAAATGAGAACAACAAACCTGTGACTTTAGCAATAGGAATAATCTCAAATTACATTTCTTTGTTTAAAATTATTTCACTGGCTGTAGCATGAATACAACATCTTTGTGAAAAATATTTTTAAAACACTAAAAGAAAAGAAAAATTCTGTTTTTTTTACTTGATATTATTTCATTGACTTCTTAATATATGATTCAATGCTCTTGGAAATTATATTTCTTGTATTGATTTGAATAAAGTTTTGCTAATAGGATGAGATAAACAGAGGGGGTAAATTGGCAACCATGGCACGTGTACAATACAAACATACACATTCCCTCGGAATGAGTGGATACCACTGCACGATCGAGACAGACCGCAAACTAAGGTGTCAGTCAGTCATCCTATTTAAAGCTGATTAGAAGATCCTGCCCAGACTATTTCTAGCATCTATTTGTGCTGGGGATCCTAATCTTAACTTAAGGCCAATAGACTATGTTGATTTTTATTGCATACTCCAACTGTAACCTATTGTCACAGCGTAATGTTATGTCTAATTAATAGCCCATGTATTTGTTTTCTAGAAATTCCCTGGTGTCATAGCTTAAATGTCAACCTGAATTTGTCGTTTCACCTTTGCAATCTCGAAAACTCTTCTGTAAATTTAATACAAGTAGCTATTGGAGGATGTCTGAGTTAATTGGTTAAGAACACACACACGTACACACACATGTACACACACGTACATGAGGAGCATATTTCAAATGTTCAATTCTCCACAAGGGAAACAGTGATGCATTAAGCAACTATGATTTTTCAAAGAAATCAAAGGAAGTTGACCATATCATCTTGGCTACACATTAAAAGCTCCTGGGGAGATTTAAAGTCATATCTTTGCCCAGGTTGCACCTGGGACCAAGTGGGACTCTGGGCATGGGATTCAGGCATTAGTATTTGTCCCAGCTCCCAGGTGACTGCAATGTCCAGCCAACATGCAGGGCCACCCTGCAAAGAATGCCTGTGCCTTCCCGGGAACGTCCTCCTGGTTAATAACCACCTGTTCTCTTTGAGCCACAGTTGCCTCATCTATAAAGCAGAAGAAACAACGACTTCATTGACTAGGTAAATGTGAAAGAAATATAAAATGCTATGCAAATTTGAATAAGTGATGAGGAGGAGGAAGGGAAAAGAAGGAGAAAGACAATGGAAATGAAAGAGCCCGCATTTAGAAAATGCAGTTGTGTCCCTGGTTCTGTTTTAATTATTTTTAAGGTTCCAATTTTAAAAAACATACATTGTGTACACCCAGCATTGCAGATTAGTCTAGAAATTATTGTGCTAAAGAAAGCCAGATAAAAGCAAATACTTCATGACTCCATTTATGTAAAATACAAACTAATCGATCATGACTAAAAAAATGCAAGTCAATGGTAAATCTTTTGGGGGCGATAGACATGTTCTGTATCTTGATTATGATAGTATGGGTGTATTCAGCTGTCAAAACTCATGAAATTCCATACTTTTAAACATTTAAAAGTGATTATATAATGTATTGTTGTAACTGAGACTTTCGATAATAGAAAAAGGCATTCATAATATTATGCGTTGACGAAAGGTAACAATTGGGAGTAAAATATTCAATCCACAGTACAGTCAACCTAGTTATCAGATAGGAGAGAATTCAAACCTGAGAAATCATTAAAAATATATATATTTATAGTGTGAATACTTTCTTTTTAACAGATGTCATTTACTGCATGTAAATTAGTCATCAGTAAAGTTGGTAAGGGATAAAACAGATGAACAGAAACCCAGGTAGGATAAAGTAGTTTTTTTTTTTTTTTAATAATTTTATTGAATCATAATTCTGTACTTTGGTGCAATCATAGGGCACGATTCATATACATTCAGAAATGTTTTGATCGTACTGTTACAGATAGCCTTCATGGCATTTCCTTGATCACTATATAAAGACATTGATACTCTACATTTAATACGTTTCACCAGTACCCTGCTAAGATGCACCGTAGGTGTGATCCCACTACTTGCCCTCCCTCCACCCACACTCCCCCCTCCCCTCCCCTCCCCCTTTCCCTGTATTCCTATGCTATAATTGGGTTTTAGCCTTCATATGAAGTATGGGTACTACTGTGAAAGGGATATAAATTAGCTTCATATTAGGGCTGAGTACATTGGATACTTTTTATTCCATTCTTGAGATACTTTGCTAAGAAGAACAAGGTTTACAAACTTTAATTGAACTTAATTAGTATGGTATAACTCGTAAAAAAAGAGTTATAGGCATGATCATAGCAGGTATTGCAGCATTAGCTGTCATCATAGCAGCACTGCTTCTCAGCTCTAGTGCTCAGGCAGTCTGTGCACACAGCCCATTATGTAAATACATTGGTTCAGTACACTTCCTTAGGGTTATCAATGCAAGAAGAGGTAGACAAAAAATTAGAAGCCAAACTTGATGCTTCAGAACAGGTAGTAACTCATAGGAGCTGAAGTTAGAAGTTTAAAACCGCATTTACCATTACTATTTCCAATGAATTTGTGTTACTCAGAAACCCTATAATGAATCACAATGGAATTGGGATAAAGTAAAAATTTGTTTCCTAGGAATGTGGTCTCATAATAATATTAGTCTTGATATGGCAAAACTTCACCAAGAAACTCAAACTATACATGAGTCTCATTTAGACATTTATAGTCCTGCCCTATTAGCTAAACACATTTTTGATAAATTACAATCTTTGAGTCCTTTAAAAAATATTAAACATTTAAAAAAATTGAACATTTAATAATAGCATTGTGTATATTAGGAATATTCCCAGTCTTCTGCAGAATCAGAGTCAAGCAACTCCTCCAACTAAAATAATCTATTCACAAATTCACAAAACTAGAAAAATGAAAAAGTTAGATGTGGAGTACTGGTTGTTTGGTGGCAAGGCCCCCACACCCGGGGGCCAGGTTCAGGGAATGACCCCCAGCTGCTTCTCCTCCCAGAGCAACAACATTCTTTTCTCCTCTGCCAGAAGTCACATAGCCCCTACATACTTTCTCTTTTATCTTTTGCTGGAAAGCCAAGAACTTTTCCTCCCTAAAGTTAATCTTTAGCCCATGTACTAGAATCGTGTCAAAAAAAAAGAAAAAAGAAAAGAAAAGAAAATTGCTTTTGACAAAGTTTCTTTTTGTTTATCCAGTAACTTCTCCTTTTTTCTCTCTGGTAAAACCTTGTTAAAGATAAAAATATTCCTTCGCCTAATTCCCCTCTGGTAAGCCACTTTGTTAAGTGACCTTGTTTAGATACCATATGATAAAGCTGTTTCCATGTTCAGTGCTGTCTGCAGTCTCAGCTGCTCCCACCCTCACAACCCCACCCTTGTCTCCTATGTGTTTTATTTCCTCATCTGCACCATTCCCACTCAGCTTTCCTCTCCTTCCTCACTCTGGTTCATGATATGTTAGTATAAAGAATCAGGAGGAAGAGACTGTCACTGCTATGATTTCATGGGGAGGCTGCTAGGAATCTGTCTTCCTTACTTTCCATAGATTTTGTTTTCCTCTAAATATAATTTTTTTTTTTTAAGACACTGTCTGTGCTCCTGTCATCCGCACTAGAGGGCCGTGGTGTCAGCCTAGTTCACAACAACCTCATATATTCGTGGGTTCCAGTGATTCTCTTGCTTCAGCCTCCTGAGTAGCTAGGACTACAGGTGCCCACCATAACAACCCGCCTCCGCCTCCCAGAGCACAGGGCTTATAGGTGTGAGCCACTGCTCCTGGCCTCTCTAGGGTTTTCTAGATATAAGATCATAATGTCAACAACAGGGATAGTTTTATCTCTTATTTCTTTCTCTTGCCTGACTGTTCTGGCTGGGACTTTCAGAACTATGCTGAATAAAAGCGGTGACAATGGGTCTCCCTGTCTTGTTCAGTTCTTTGGGGGAAATGCCAGCAACTTTTGCCTATGCAGTATGATATTGGCTGTGTGTTTGTCATGTGTGGCTTTTATTATTTTGAGATATGTTTCTTCTATGCCTAGTTTGTTGAGGGTTTTTTTTATCACAAAAGGATATTGAATTTTATTCAGTGCTTTTTCTGCATCTATTGAGATGATCATATAGGTTTTGTTTTATATTCTGTGTACATGGCATGTTACATTTGCCAATTTTGCATATATTGGAACCATCCTTCCATCCCTGGAATGAAACCTACCAGATTGTGGTGGATTATCTCTATGATGTGCTGTTAAATGCACTCAACTGGTATTTTGTCGGGAGTTTTGTGTCCTCGTCAGGACATTGGCCTGCAGTTATCTTTTCTGCTGTCATGGCCTTGCTGTCAGGGTGATTCTGGCTTTGTAGACAAGGTGGGGAGGCTCCTTCTCCATCTTCTGGAGCAGTGCCAGTAGAGTTGATACCAGTTCTTTGCAGACCTGGGTTTGCTGTGAACCCATCTTTCCAGGGCTTTTTTTTTGTTGGGAGATGTTCTCATTGGTGATTTCAGCCTCGCTGCTCATTATTGGTCTGTTTGGTGTTTTCTTCCTGATCTAAGCTTAGGAGTTGGTGTGTTTGTAGGAATTTATCCATTTGGTCTGGGTTTTCTAGTCCGTGGACACAGAGATGTTGGCAGCGATCTCAATAGCAGGTGTCTCCTTTTTTCGTTTCTGATTGAACTTTGGTGGGCTAATCTAGCAAACAGTCTATCCATTTTGTTCATCTTTCAAAAACCAGACTTTTGTTTCATTGACACTTTATGTTGCTTTTTGGTCTCAGTCTTGATGGTTCTTCCTGCTTCGACCTTTGTGTTTTGCCTTCTGCCAGTGCTTGGTCTGGTTCGTTCTTGTTTCTCTGGCTCCTGGAGGTGCAGCGTTAGGTTGCTGATTTGTGATCTGTCTTTTGATGCAATAAACTGCTTTTTCCGTATCCAGAGTTCTTAATGTGTTGTGTCACTATTTTCATTTGTTTTAAGACGTTTTTAAATTTCTGTCTTGATTTTTTTGTTGACCCAGAGATCATTGAGGACTAAGTCATTTAGTGTTTGTATGATTTTGAAAGTTCGTCTTGAAGTTGATTTCTAGTTTTATTCCACCGTGGTCTTACAAAATACTTGATATGATTTCAGTTTTTAAAAGTTTATTATTGGAACTTACTTTGTGGCTAAAATATAGTCTTAGAAAATGTTTCATGTACTTAGGAGAAGGATGTAGTCCTGTAGTTGTTGGGTAGAATGTCCTGGTAATGTCTGTGAGGTCCTTTTGTTCCGGAGTCCAGTTTAAGCCCATTGTTTCTTTGTCAATTTTCTGCCTCAGTGATCTGTCCAGTGCTGTCTCTAGTGAGGGACAAGCTGAGCTCAATTTCATTCACAACACCTGCAAAAAAAAAGAAAACCCAAACGAAGCCTCTCAGAATATATTCAACCAAAGAGGTGAAATATCTCTATATGGAAAACCACAAGATGCTGATAACATAAAGAAATGGAAAAATACTCCATGGTAATGTATTGGAAGGGTTAATATTGTTGAAATGACTATAGTGCCCAAAGTAATCTATAGATTCTGTACAATTCATGTCAAGATGCCAACATCATTTTTCACAGAATTAAAACAAAATTCTAAAATTCACTTGGAACCAAAAAGAGCCCAAATAGCCAAAATGGTCCTAAGAAAAAAGAACAAAGTTGGAGGTGACATGTCGCCTGACTTCAAATTATACTACAAGGGTCTAGTAACCCAAACAGCCTGGTGCTAGTGGAATTAAAATAGACATATAGATTGGTGGAACAGAAGTGAGGACCCGAAGGCCACCTACCTAAGGGCACATGAGCTTTGACAAGCAGACTGCACGTATCCTGGGAGAGGTGGGAGGATTGCAGAGCCTCATGCAGAGGGCAGAACTGGGTCCTGTGGGTTAAAGACTCAAATGGAAGACCTGAAGCTTCAAAGATTAAAGAAGAGGGCGGTGCCTGTGGCTCAGTGAGTAGGGCATCGGCCCCATATTCTGAGGGTGGCGGGTTCAAACCCGGCCTCCGCCAAACTGCAACAAAAAATAGCCGGCTGTTGGTGGTGGGTGCCTGTAGTCCCAGGTACTCAGGAGGCTGAGGCAAGAGAATCACCTAAGCTCAGGAGTTGGAGGTTGCTGTGAGCTGTGATGCCACAGCACTCTACCAAGAGCGATAAAGTGAGACTCTGTCTCAAAAAAAAAAAAAAAAAAAAAAGATTAAAGAAGAACATCTAGGAAAAATTCTTCTGGACATCGGCTTAGGCAAAAAATGTATGACTAAGACCCTTAAAGCAAAAATAACAAAAATGTACAAATGAGAATTAAACTAAAAAGCTTCTGTATAGCCAAAGAAACGATGAACAGTATAATAGGCAACCTACAGAATGAGAGAAAACATTTACACACTGTGTGTCTGACAAAGGACTAATACCCAGAACCTGCCAGGAACATTAAAAAAAAGCCAAATGACATGAACAGACATTTTCAGAAGATGTGCAGATGACCAAGAAACACACAAAGATATAATCAACACCCCTAATCACCAGGGAAATGCACGTGGAAACCACAAGGAGATGCACCTTTATTCCAGTGAAAATGGCCATTATTAAAGTAAAAAAGCAGTAGATATTACTGTGGATGTGGAGAACAGGGAATGCTGATACGTTATTGGTGGGATTGCAAATTAGTACCTCTCTGGAGATCAGTATGGAGATTTCTCAAAGAACTAAAAACAGATCTCCATTTGTTCCAGGAACCCCACAACTGGGGATCTACTCCAAGGGAAGAAGTCACTATATCAAATAGACACCTGCACATTTACATGCAAAGATATGGGATCCATGTACGTGCCCATCCACTGAGAAATGGATGAAGGAATGCGGTCTGTCCACACAGGAGAGGACTACTGAGCCTTGAAGGGTGCAGCGACGCCCCTCCAGCAACGTGGGGACATCATCTTAAATGAAGAAGTGAAGGAATGGAAACCGGTGGAGCTGATCAGTGGATGTGACAGAGGACCCTGGGGACCAGAGGTGCGTGCAGGGTGCGAGATGAAAGCTACTTACTGGCACAAGCACACTGCTCCGAGCTGGGAACGCCCAACACCCAGATTTGGCCACTAATCAGTGTGCCAGGTGACAAACTGCAGTTGTGTCCCCAAATCTATAAAAGTATAAGAATAATTTTAGAAAGAACTAAAATTCTAATTCCTAATTCAGTTCCTAATTTGGATGGTGAGAACTGAAGTTTTTGTGTGTTAATTTTCATATTTTATAGTTCACATATCTATATTGCTTTAATGTATCCTACATGATTAAAAGAATAAAAAATTCTTGGCTCAGTGCCTGTGGCTCAACGGGCTGAGGCGCCAGCCACACACACCTGAGCTTGCAGGTTCGAATCCAGCCCGGGTCTAGCAAATAACAATGATGGCTGCAACCAAAAAATAGCCGGGTGTTGTGGCGGGCACCTGTAGTCCCAACTACTTGGGAGGCAGAGGCAGGAGACTCGCTTGAGTCCAGGAACTGGAGGTTGCTGTGAGCTGTGATGCCAAAACACTCTATCCAGGGTGACAGCTTGAGGCTCTGTCTCAAAAAGAAAAAAAAAAAAAATAAAAAATAAAAAAATTCTAAGGAAAAAGTGTGTGCCATTCCAAAAATGGATAAAATGAATGCTGAGGTATTGGGGGAAGATATTTTATTTATTTATTTATTTATTTATTTTTGAGACAGAGTCTCACTATGTCACCCTTGATAGAGAGCTGTGGTGTCGAAGCTCACAGCAACCTCAAACTCTTGAGCTTAAGTGATTCTCTTGCCTCAGCCTCCCACGTAGTTGGCATAACAGGTGCCTGCCACAATGCCCGGTTATTTTTTTGGTTGTAGTTGTTGCTTATTCTAGTATTTGGCAGGCCCAGGCTGGGTTTGAACCCACCAGCTCCAGTGTATGTGGCTGGTACCCTAACCACTGAGCATAGGCACTTAGCCATATACTGATCTTTTTAAAAAGCGAACAGCATCCGTTTCAAACATATCATTGTATAACCATATTCTGTTCACTTCAGATATTAGGGGTTTTTTTGTTTACATTTAGCTTTATTGTTCTAAACTGTCTAGTTTCATAGGATGCATCACAAAGCCAATTTTGTTCCAAGAGAATGTTCTTGAAAAAGTGGTCACTGAGGAAATTGCAAAGTGGCAGTGTGTTACACTGTGTTAAAATTGGGCTATTTCCAAATAACATTTTGGAAATCCTAGCTTTAAGGCAGGAAATGTAATAAGAATTTCATTTACCAGGTGTGATCATAAAACAATAAAGGTAGTTTTCTTATGGTGCCTGTAAACTGGGCCAAGAAATAATTTCAAATCCAGGAGGAAATCCAAACGTTGTATTGAGTCACGCCACATACTAGAATAAGCATTTATTCCCACAGTCTGTGTTTTGAGAAAACAGCACTTATTTGCATAGTGGTTAAGGTCTGGAATGTTTGCTAAACATGTGATCATTTTTGCAATGTGCATGTGTTGCAAATGTCTTCTATTATAGCTCCTGAAGAGACTCTCAACAAATAGGGTAAAAATGTTCCACTGGCAAACTTTATATTTTTCTTTTTCAGTAATAAAATTAATTTTATGTATTCTCTCACCAATCCTTGTTAGGTGGAGCTAATTTTATTTCTTCTCTGTTTTTAAACTTTATCATGTATGATGGTCACAGAACGCACTGAACTATTTACAGGGTCAAATATGATGAGCTTTGACACATACTCACTCGTGAAATCATCACCAAAGTCAAGATAGTGCAGAACTGCCCAGAAAAGTTCACTCAGGGCCTTTGTAACCCCCCATGATGCCTCCTCAGCCCACCCGTCTTCAGGGCAACACTGGTCTGCTTTTGTCACTAAAGGATAATTTGCATTTTCTAGCATTTAATGTAAGTGCAGTTATATGTGTGGACTGCATCCTCACTCTCAGCGCCTGTCACGCAGATGAGCTGTCCTGCCACCTGGTTGACATCACTGAGCACATCAGCACATGCCTCCCGTGGAGGGCTAGCAACTCAGTGCACCCGCCACCTGCCCAGGACACTGATGTTGTTTCCACTGTTTCGCCATTTCAAATAAAGCTGGCATGAACATTTGTGCACAAGTTATTCCTAGGAGGTGAATGGCTGAACCATATGATCGGTACACTGTATTTTTTTGTTTGTGTCTTGCTCTGTTGCCCAAGCTGGAGTGCAGTGGTGAGATCCCAGCTCACCGCAGCCTCCGGCTCCTGGGCTTAAGCGATCCTCCTGCCTCAGCCTCCTGAGCAGCTGGGATTACATGGGTGAGCTGCTGCACCTGTCTATATTTTAATTTTTAAGAATCCACCATCCAGTTTTCCAAAGTGGTTGTCCTGGAAACCTCCAGGTTCTGTTCTGACATGCAAAGTACTTGGAAGTTGTCTCAAGCTCTCTCTCACCAAAAAAAGGTGAAAAATGGAAAATCAGTGATTTTTCTTAAACGCATTAGAAAGTTAAGGTCACAGGGCAAAATGCAGTCCTACAACTGCAGAGTCAGGTAGATGTGAGGACTTTGGCTTCTGGGAGTCAGAAACCGCGGGGCCTGCATTAGAGATTCAGACCTTGTGGGAGCAGCTAACAGGGTGGTTTAATATCATCTTGCAACTGTGTCAGTTTGGAGCCGGTTTTGGTTAATTGATTTTTCTCCTCATTATGAGCTGTATTTTGCTTCACCAATGGTAATGTTTGGTGAGAGGACAAACAGTGACTCTTATCCTTTTATGTGCTCGACATTTTCGTGTTTCTATAGATGTCCTTGCCCTCTATTCTGGAAGGCAGGTTAGTTACTTTCTAATAGCTTGACTCTGCTGCCTGCTGGGCGGTACCACTCCTGGCTGCTGCTCCTCACCTGCCCACTGGCCAGGACGGTGGATACTCGGGCCTCCCCAGATCCTGGGAATGAACTCTCTAAACAGCAAAGGGAAAAAGTTCAGGACATAGAAAATTGCCATCTCCTCTCATTTCCCTGATGTCAAAGTATTCTTGTAAAGTTAGAAATTGTAACATTTTCATATTTTGAGAAGTGAATTAAAATGTCTGCATCTAGAAAACCTTAAAGCAGGTTAGAAAATTGTGTTTCCATAGTATCTCATTGTGGAGATGAGACCTTTTTACTCAGGTGACATATAGTGTCACAGGGCCGCCTCCTCCCCAGCACTGACACTCCTCTGCCTGTCCCTGACCAGCAGCACGGTTTATCCGTCCCTCAAGACATTTTTTTTTTTTTTGAGACAGAGCCTCAAGCTGTCACCCTGGATAGAGTGCAATGGCATCACAGCTCATGGCAACCTCCAATTCCTGGGCTCGGGCGAGTCTCCTGCCTCC
>CAUYON010180495.1:0-11243 GCA_963573935.1 Arctocebus calabarensis
TTTGTGGTGGGCGCCTGTGGTCCCAGCTACTTGGGAGGCGGAGGCAAGAGACTCGCTTGAGCCCAGGAATTGGAGGTTGCTGTGAGCTGTGATGCCACAGCACTCTATCCAAGGTGACAGCTTGAGGCTCTGTCTCAAAAATAAAAAGATTAAGCAAACTTAAAAGCCTTCATTAATACTTTTTTCTAGCCATTTTGTTTAAAAAGTATGAACTAATGTTTAAATATTTTTCTTGATGTTCATCTTGATGTGGCTCATTAAGTTATCACAAGCAGAACATGTTACAATAAAGTTTTATGAATATAATGTATGTTAGCATTGATTTGCTAGATATTGTAGATTTACTAAGGTCTTAAATTGCCTCTTTACATAGTAGGTTGTTATCTTGATTTTCGAGACATTGAAGGCAACTTATTTTTAGGGGCCTGAGTTACAATAATTTTATATGAGGTAATGATCTATATAACTATAAGAATCCTTAATTATAATGTTTAGCTGCTGAACTTAAATATGAAAAGAGGTATTGGTATTCATTGTCAAATATTTATCAAAATATATTATCACTTTCATACAATAAAAAAGTCAATTAACTTAATGGAATTTATTTAACTTCTGTAGACATGAAAAAACTGCTTCCTAACATGTTAAGTCCAGATCCAAGGGAACTTCAGAAGTCCATTGAAGTTCAGTTATTGAGAAGTTCTGTTTGTTTGGCAACTGCTTTAAACCACATAGAACAAGATCAGAAGTGGCAGTCTATAACTGAGTAAGTTTAATCATAAGGAGGTAAATATACATTATGTATATCATACAAAAAGTGACATGGGGTGAAGAGGGCTGGAAGGAGACAGTTACTAGATTGTACTAATAATGCTGATAGTTTCGTTTTAGTTGTAGAAGCCATATGATATGTGAACGCCACTTGCCAACATAGACTGAAATTGAAAATAAAATGTAAAAGTCCCTGATATCCAATTGTTTTCGCTTGATTATATCATTTTACTACAGAGCTGACTGTTCCTCTTGCTTTCCCTACCTTTGCATACGAGTATGGTAGCTTCTTATCAGCTGTTTTATTCATTTAGTGGTTACAAGTTGGAAAATTTCGTTAACTAGTTGACATTTAATGTTTTGTTTTAGAAATGTGGTAAAATACTTAAAGCAAACATCCCGCATAGCGATTGGACCACTGAGACTTTCTACTTTAACAGTTTCTCAGTCCTTGCCCGTTCTAAGCACCTTACAGCTGTATTGCTCATCTGCCTTGGAGAACACAGTTTCTAACAGACTTTCAACAGAGGTGTGTATATGTGTATTTTCATGAGCATATTCCATCATTACTATAGAACAAAGATCTTATTTTTTGAGTTTTAAAAATAGAATTTGTAGTACAAGCTTAGTAAATCCAGAAATCTGATGGTATTCTCATACTTGATTTGAGAAAAGTATGTCAGGTATGTAGAAGAACCTACAATAATAAGCCAACCAAAGATGGCTAATTGCTTCCTTTTTCTTCTCCTTTTTCTTTTTTTGGAGTAGAGGGGTGGTATATTTATATTTGCTCTTCAGGCATATTATGTAAATTTTAAATTTGTCTCAGAGACACCTGCTCCTCTTCCCAATTAAGGTGATAAAGTTCAGCTAAAGATGGGACCTTCTCAAAGGAATTTTAATATGTGTTTTTCTGCAGTTTAGTTTCTGCTTTATAGTGCATATGATATTTTTTAATGGTGTGCTTTATTGATGGTAATTTGGACTTAATATTTTGAAAAATTTGTTTTTCCCCTGAAAAAAGGTTTTCTCTTAGAGTTGTTTGCCTCTTGTGATTAGGAGATAAATGATGGAAGGGACTGGATCTCGAAGTAGCCAATCTGTATTGGAGTTAGCAACATTGTACTATAGAAGAAAGACCTGATTTTGTAGCAGCTTCTCTACAAGCATATAAAGATCCTATTTTATAGGAAGTGATCTTGGTTTTTCTCTGGCAGGACTGTCTAATTCCACTCTTCAGTGAAGCTTTACGTTCATGTAAACAGCACGATGTGAGGCCATGGATGCAGGCATTAAGATATACTATATACCAAAATCAGTTGTTGGAGAAAATTAAAGGTAAGTACTTTTATTTTTAAAAGTTGTCTTTATTGAGACATATTATAAATAACACATTTTAAGTGCATAATTCAGTTGAGTTTTAACATGTCTTGTGTAACTGCCAATATAATCAAGTTATAAAATCAAGATTAAGATATCTCATCCTAGAAGGTTCTCTTCTGCTACTCTGTAGCACTGGGTAGAGTGCCATGATGTCAGCCTAGCTCACAGCAGCTTCAGACTCTTTGGGCTCAAGCCATCCTCTTGCTCAGCCTCCCAAGTAACTGGGACTATAGACATACTATACCATGCTTGACTAGTTTTTCTATTTTTAGTAGAGATGGGATATCACTCTTGCTCAGGCTAGTCTCGAACTCCTGAGCTCAAGTAATCCATCTGCCTTGGCTTCTCAGAATGCTAGGATTACAGGTGTGAGCTACCACGCCTAGCCTGTGTTTTTCTTGAGTACATACCTGATCATAAAATTGTTTGGTCACATGGCTTAACTTTCAAAAATAGTTTGGCAGTTTCTTATGAAGTTGTATGTTTAAAATTCTTTCTGGCATCTTTTTATTTTTTTAAATTTTATTTTGTTTTATTTTTTGAGACAGAATCTCAAGCTGTCACCCTGGGTAGAATGCTGTGGTGTCATAGCTTATGGCAACCTCATCTCTTGGGCTCAAGTTTTTCCATTTTAGTAGAGATGGGGTCTTGATTTTGCTCAGGCTGGTCTTAAACTCGTGAGCTCAAGCAATCCACCTGCCTCAGACTTCTGGAGTGCAAGGATTATAGGCGTCAGCCACCTTGCCTGCCTCTTTCTGGCATCTTATGAAAGTTCCAGTTTTTCCATTTTCTTGGTATTTGTTGAATTTTAAAATTTTAATCAATGGAGTGGGTGTGTAGTAGTATCTCACACGGTTTTATTTACATTTTCCTAGTGATTGATGATTTGGGGTACCTTTCATTTGCATAGTGGCCATTTGCATATTTTATTTTTCAAATATCTGTTTGAATCTTTCACCTACTTTTTTGGTATGGCCTTTAGCAGTAGATTGACAAAAAAAGAAAAAATCTTTTACTCTTTTATAATGAAGTTATAAGCCTTACCTTTGTGTTCTGATCATTAAGTTCTTTCTCACATAAAATGTACTTTGACTGTTACATATTAAACACTTCACATAAATAGCTAGAGAATTACTATTTCTTTATATGTTTATGTGTTTTTTATTTTTCCTTTTGTTTTGAGATAGAGTCTCACTATGTTGCCCTCAGTAGAGTGCTGTGGCATTATAGCTTGTGAGCAAACTCAAACTCTTGGGCTTACGTGATTCTCCTGCCTCAGCCTCCCAGGTAGCTGGGACTACAGGTGCCTGCCACAATGTCCCGCTATTTTTTTTTCTTTTTTTGCAGTTGTTGTTGTTTAGCTGGCCTAGGCTGGGTTCAAACTCACCAGCCTGTATGTGGCCGGTGCCCTACCCACTGAGCTGCAGACATTGTCATGTTTTTTATTTTTTAAAAGGTTTCTCTTTTTAAAAAATTCAAAATATTAAGGGGGACAAATGTTGCATGAATAGCTTTTGTAATGCTTGATCATGGCTACAAGTGTGCCTATCACTTGAATGGTGTTCATTGACCCTATTAGGTAGGTTTTTGTCCTTCCCTGCATCCCCCCCTTATATGTCTTTAAAGAAAGAAATGTTTGTCATGTTAAAGGGATGCTAGCAGTTTACTTTATTGCTCTAAGATAGAAAAGTTGCCAGAATGCTATGGAAAATGTAGCTGGTATTATTTAGTGAATTCAAGTAAGCCAGCTACCAAGGTAAGGACTTGTTTTGCAGGGTGATGACTTGCAACTAGGACTAAACTGTCTCCTTACTGCCAGACAGACCTGGGTTTGGGGCATTGGCCCAGTGTTTTCTTTTTTCTTTTCTTTTCTTTTTCTTTCTGAGATAAGAGTTTTACTTTGCACCCTCAGTAGAGTACAATGTTCCGATAGCTCACACCAACCTCAAACTCTTGGGTTCAAGCAACCCTCTTGCCTTAGCTACTCCCTCCTGAGTAGCTGGGAGTACAGGCACCCACCATAAAGCCTGGCTGTTTTTTAGAGATGTGATCTTATTCTAACTCAGGCTGGTCTTGAACTCCTGAGCTCAGGCAGTCTACCTGCCTTGGTCTCCCAGAGTGTTAGGATTACAGGCATGAGCCACTATGCCTGGGTCAGTATTTTCAAGTTGTGCGATGCTTCGGACAAGTCATTATACTTCTGAATTGCTTTCCATTTCAGTTATATGGGGATTATAGCATTTTTGAGATTTTTGGAAGGATTGTACAAGATGAGACAAAGTATATAAAAGTCCTACCACAGAGCATTATATAGTAGCAGTTTTGCAAGTACCGTCATCTCTTTTCCAATCCGTCTCATATCAAACACATTTTAAAATTGGGAAGAAAAAGTCAGAAACCCACTTGTTATGTTCAGAGGTAAAACTTCATGCCTCTTATTTTTATTTCTTTATTCAACAAGTGTTCATCAAGTATGCTTTGTGTCAGGCACTGTGCTTGATGTTGGGATATAGTGGTGAACAGGACAAGCCAAGTCAAGTGTGCTTGGTGTTAGGCACTATGCTTGATGTTAGGATAGTCAGTGGTGAGCAAGGCAGGCCTGTTACCTGCATTTCTGGGATCAAGGGGATTCTAGACTCTAGCAGGGAAACCTGGAATTACACAAGGAATAGCATTATTGTATGCTGAATGGTATACTATTGTGTATATGCATGGTGCTAAAGAAAACATATAACAAGGGCAACTGATTTAATCCTAGGAATCAGAAAAGGACTTGAGAAGGAAGTAACATTTAAACTAAGACTTGAGAAGTATGGAGGTGAGAAAGAAGGAAGGCTGGTTTGGTTAGAAAAACACATCAACTGTGAAGGCCAGAGGAAATAATGAAAAATTCTTGGAGGATTCAGTTTGCTTAAGGGATTGTAGTAAGAGATGGAGCTGGGTAAGATTGAGATCAGAGTGGAATGCAAGGCATCAGGAATTTGGACTCTGTCATAATGGCAGCAGGAACCAACAGAAGATTTTAAGCAAAGAGGTCAAATATTCAGATTTACCTCTGTGTAATACCGTTTTAGTTGCAAGTTGGAGAATGGATTAGAAGATAAGAGGTAGAGCAACTGGGGGTTGGCAGGAGGGGCAGAAATGAGCACATGGAAGATTAGAGCTAAAAGCAAAATCTGAGATGATTGTCAGGTACCTGCACAGAAAGCTTGGTTGTGATTGGAGCCAGAGGAACAGATGCTAATGTCCAGGGAGGGTGTGCAGAGCGAGGGGAGTAGAGAGCCTAGGACCACGTCTAGCCCCTCAGTTTTAATGGAGTGTGGTGGAAGAGAAGACGACAAAGGAATTCTTTAGCAAGGTAGGAGGAAAACCTGGAGAGGATACATGGTGAGAGGAAGGGGAGAGGGATGCTTACAGGAGGACAGGGTGTAGTTTATTCTTAGCCACCCTTGGCCTCAGATTTTTACTAAAGATTCAGAAACTAAAAAGCTAGTTTCTTATAGTGAATGATTTCAGTTTTTTCCACCTCATTGTATACATTTAGTTCAACAAATACTTACTGTTTGTTCTATGTCAAATGCTGTGCTAGCTGCTCGGGACTTAGGGTGGATGATCAGAGTGGAATACAAGGCATCAGGATTTTGTTATCTTTGTTTCAGGAGGTTATGAGGAGGGGAAATGGTTGGGAAAGAATTTTTTTGGCCTTGTTTCCATGCAGCTGGGGGTAGACAAATCAGGGACTGATGAAATGTTTTCTTCTCTTCAGAACAAACAATCCCAATTAGGAGCCATCTCATGGAATTAGGTTTAACAGCAGCAAAATTTGCTAGAAAACAGGGGAACGTGTCACTTGCAACAAGACTACTGGCACAGTGCAGTGAAGTTCAGCTGGGAAAGACCACCACTGCACAGGATTTAGTCCAGCATTTTAAAAAACTATCAACTCAAGGTCAAGTGGATGAAAAATGGGGGCCTGAACTTGATATTGAAAAAACCAAATTGCTGTATACAGCAGGTTAGTAAAATGAATTATGGTTAATACATGAGTATAATAAAAATCACATGTATGAATGTTACTATATATGGTGGAAGGCAGTAATAGAAAAGTTTATTATTTCCAGGGGTTATAAAACATTCATGTCCTGAAAATTAAGTTGTTTTATAATTGATTTATCTGTTATAATTCAGTGCTTTTAAAAGAAATAATTTTGTTACAATGTATTAGATAGGTAAGAAATGTTTCCAGAGGTTATTACTGAATCTTATGTGTTTTAAGAAATTATTTTACACTGAAATTTGTGTCAGCCATTTGCTTTTATGGATTCTAACTGATGATGTTTTTGTTTTCTATAGGCCAGTCAACACATGCAATGGAAATGTTGAGTTCTTGTGCCATATCTTTCTGCAAGTCTGCAAAAGCTGAATATGCAGTTGCTAAGTCGATTCTGACATTGGCTAAATGGATCCAGGCAGAGTGGAAAGAGATTTCAGGACAGCTGAAACAAGTTTACAGAGCTCAGCAACAGCAAAACGTCACAGGGCTTTCTACTTTGTCTAAAAACATACTCACCTTAATAGAACTGCCATCTGTTAATACGGTGGAAGAAGAGTACCCTCGGATTGAGAGTGAATCCACAGGTAAGGTTCTTTATTAGCTTTAAAATAATTTTGGAAATGATATCTCCTCTTATTTTAAAGTTTATAGTGTTATACTGGCTATAATTTGACAGAAAAAGTATGTCTATGGAAATTTAGTGTATTATATTACCTGAGAATAACTAAAACATACTTAGAATCAGGATCTAATGTCCTTTAGAAGTCCCTGGACTCTGCCTCCACGCCATGAATACTTCAGTCTTCTAGATTCAAGTTGCTTTTATGGACTTTGATGTTTTTGCTGGTGTTAAGCTTCTGCCTTTGATACCTAAGATATGACCTCATACTAGAAGACATATTTTATATCTCTGTATATTTTGTATTTTAAAATAGTAGCTTATGTTTATTTTGACTGGAAGAACACTGAAAGGAAGCCCAATGCTGGGTGCGGTGGCTCACACTGTAATCCTAGCACTCTCGGAGGCCGAGGTTGGGTGAATTGCTTGAGCTCATGAGTTTGAGGACAGCTTGAGCAAGAGCAAGACCTCATCTCTGCTGAAAATACAAAAACTGAGGCAAGACGATCACTTGAGCCTGGAGTTGGAGGTTGCTGTGAGCTATTACGCCATGGCACTTTACCCAGGGCAACAGCTTGAGACTCTGTCTCAAAAAAAGGAAGCCTGGTTAGGCTTCCAATCTATAGGAAGATTCATTTTTCCCATTCTGACATTAGCGCTAAGAACAGAAAGTTACCTGAGAAATAGGGTAGTTGTTTCATTCATTCAGTGTTTGAGTGTCTTTGTGGTAGACACCATTGTCCTGTTTTTACAGTTTGGGAGATAATTAGCCTCTTTGTTGAAACAAGAGAATATACCTTCATTGTGTTATTCTAAAGCCTAGGATTTTAATACATTGCTCTCATAAAATAATTCTAAGATATATATATTACAGGATCTTGATAGTCATAAGGGATATATCTTATGATCATTATAAATCTTCACTTTAGCAAATGCACTATAGCAGGCAGTTTTCTCTCCTCTACCATGGGAATGAGGACTTTTGCTTCATGAGCCCTGATGAATGAGATGGTATGCTCATAGTGAGGAAATAGGCAGGCAAAATGCAGAATACAGGACATTCTTCAGTTCATCTGATACTTGCCTTGTTATAAAGTTTAGCATTATGAAAGACATTGATATGTTCCACAGATGATAACCTAAGCCAACTGATTAATATCAACATGCCAACCTCTTAGAAAAGTGAAATCCAAATTTGTGCCTCATCAAATTATGTATTAAAATATTGTGGAACTTACCATTTGCAGATAAAAAGCCTGAAATGCTAATTGGCACGTAACATTGTTGAGTTCTTTTATTATTTTTTTCTCCATCATGGCAGTGAATATTGGAGTTGGAGAACCTGACTTCATTTTGGGACAATTGTACCACCTGTCTTCAGTACAGGCACCTGAAGTAGCCAAATCTTGGGCAGCGTTGGCTAGTTGGGCTTATAGGTGGGGCAGAAAAGTGGTTGACAATGCCAGGTATGTACATTTAAATATGTAATTTATTTAATATTTTACAAAATATAGATTTAGAATGTCTGCTGATATAGTAAAGTTTTGGTAGCTAAAATACTAAAGACTTGTTTATTTTTTGTAGTCAGGGAGAAGGTGTTCGTCTGCTGCCTAGAGAAAAATCTGAAGTTCAAAATCTGCTTCCAGATACTATAACTGAAGAAGAGAAAGAGAGAATATATGGTATTCTTGGACAGGCTGTATGTCGGCCAGCAGGAATTCAGGCAAGGAAAACAGTGCGTGGGGGAGGTAGTGTCAAGATCGCTATTCCAACTCCCTGATTTTAAGAAAATTGTTCACATATACTTGATTAAATATTGAATGGAGTTTAGGCAATTATTGTTGCAAATAAAAACTTTTAAGTATTGTCTTGGGCAGCATAGCAAGACCACATTTCCACCCCAAAGAAATTTTGTTTTAAACTATCTGCCACCCGTACTCTTCTGTCCTTGGCAGGCTGAAGTGGAGGATTGCTGGAGACCAGGAATTTAAGGCTGAAGTGGTCTCTGATTGTACCACTGCACTCCAGCCTGGGTAGCAAAGTGAGGCCTAGTTTAAAAAACAAAACAAAACACTAAACCCACAAAGAAAGTTTGATTTTTAAGATGAATATAATATTTTGAGAAATCAGTGTATTTTCTAGAGGTTTTTTTGAGAATAGGTAGAAGATGAGTGTGGTGGCTCCACACCTATAATCCTTGTTCCTTGGTAGGATTGCTTGAGGCCAAGAGTTCAAGACCAGATTGGGTAGCATAGACCCTGTCTTTACAAAGTAACCACATGTGTTGACACATGCCTGTAGTTCTACTTGGATAGTTGAGGCAAGGGGATCACTTGAGCCCAAGAGTTCAAGGCCTCAGTGAGCTATGATAGTGCAGCCTGAGTGACAGAGTGAGACCTGCTCTCTTTAACAAAAAAAAAAAAAAGTTTATTTTATGGCAAATTAAATTTCTCTTAATTGCTCTTCTGATTAGAAATTAGATTTTTTTTACCCTAGGTTGAGAGCTTTAAAAAATAAGCCAGTGTTTGATCCGTAACCCCAGGTTTTCTGAATCTCTGTGTGTGTGTTGAAGCTTACTGTATGAATCTAATATATAGCCAGAGTTAAAAACAATGGATTAGGCTCGGTGCCTGTGGCTCAGTGGGCTAAGGCGCCAGCCACGTACACCTGAGCTGGCGGGTTCAGGCCCACCAAACAACAATGACGGCTGCAACCAAAAAATGGCCAGGCGTTGGGGCGGGCGCCTGTAGTCCCAGCTACTTGGGAGGTGGAGGCAAGAGACTCACTTGAACCCAGAAATTGCTGTGAGCTGTGATGGCACAGCACTCTATCCAGGGTGACAGCTTGAGGCTCGGTCTCAAAAACCAAAACAAAACAAACAAAAAAAAAACAATGGACTAGATAATCTGTAGGATTCACTCTCTACCCCATCAAAATTCTGTCAATTTTAGAAGGCGGTAACCTTTGAGTACTTATTGTCACAAAAAGCATGGATTTTACTTGTTAGCTAAGCTGTAAATAACTCAGTTCTTGCTCTATAAGCCTTTGCCAAAGTTTATGTTAGATACATGCACAGTACTGTAAAGAGAGTAAGGTATAGTCTGTGTATATTCAGACTTAAACTTTTGAAAAAGATTGTTTAATTTTCTGCAGACAGAATATTGTAACTTGGAAGCATTTAAAGTAGAAAAAACAAAAACATATTTAAATTGTTGCAAAATGCTTATATCCTTCACGAGCTACCTTGAGATGGATATTGACGTTGATTTAGTGTATATAACACTAAATGTGCAATAATTTGTCTCAAAAAAAAAAAAGAAAAAATGAAAAGAATGTTTTCATGATAGTCAAATCATGTATCTTTCTCCCTTTTCAGTTTGTGCCCCCCCCCCCCAAAATAGCTTTTTGTGCTGTATTTTCTTCAGGATGAAGATATAACACTTCAGATAACAGAGAGTGAAGACAATGAGGAAGATGACATGGTGGATGTTATCTGGCGTCAGTTAATATCAAGCTGCCCATGGCTCTCAGAACTTGACGAAAGTGCAACTGAAGGAGTTATTAAAGTGTGGAGGAAAGTTGTAGATAGAATCTTCAGCCTGTACAAACTCTCTTGCAGTGCATATTTTACTTTTCTTAAACTCAATGCTGGTCAAGTAGGTAGCACTGTGTTCTGTTTTTGAAAACATTATTTAGAATTGATTTCATGTTAAACAGAAGCAGTGTTCTGAATTGTGTTCGTATTTCTTCCCTTAATTGTTCATCTTTAGATTCCTTTAGATGAGGATGACCCTAGGTTACATTTAAGTCACAGAGTGGAGCAGAGCACTGATGACGTGATTGTGATGGCCACGCTGCGACTGCTCAGATTGCTGGTGAAACATGCAGGCGAGCTTCGGCAGTATCTGGAGCACGGCTTGGAGACAACACCTACTGCTCCATGGAGAGGTGATGGCTATGTTTTAGGAAAAAGTATTTCAGAGTAGAGGATATAAGACAATGAAAAATATAGTACTTTCTTCTTATTTATTATTGGGATGTGTTACAGAATAGTTGCATTAGTTCATGGGGCAATTTGGATTGTTTGTTATACTACTAAGACCTCCATCCCCACTATTCAGAGAAATGGGAGCTAAGGCTCGGCGCCTATGGCTCAATGGGCTAAGGCGCCAGCCACGTACACTTGAGCTGGTGGGTTTGATCCAGCCTGGGCCTGCCAAACAACAATGACGGCTGCAACCAAAAAAAAAAAAAAAAAAAAAAAATGGCCGGGCATTGTGGCAGGCGCCTGTAGTCCCAGCTACTTGGGAGGCAGAGGCAGGAGACTCGCTTGAGCCCAGGAATTGGAGGTTGCTGTGAGCTGGTATGCCATGACACTCTATCCAGGGTGATAGCTTGAGGCTCTGTCTCAAAAAA
>CAUYON010180497.1:0-26821 GCA_963573935.1 Arctocebus calabarensis
CTTTTCTGTGAATAAATTCTGTCTTACAAAAATTAAAAAAAAAAAAAAAAAAAAAAAGATCACAGCTCAAAAAAAAAAAAATTGCTACCATTTACAAGTTTTACAAATATAAGAGGGTCCTTATCTAACAAAAGCAATCAATGTAACCTGGTTCTGTGTACCATCAATGAATCCCCAACAATTAAAAAAAAAAAGAATTTGTTTTAACATTGCACCTCGGGAATGAAAGTATTCAATGTGCAGTTGTGTTCATTCTTTTTCTCTTTCTTAGAAACCTTGAAAGAAAAAATGTGCTAATACATTGACCCTTCCAGGGAAGGGCTAAGGAATCTGCAGAAGGTATGGTTGTTTTAGTTTGTTTGTTTATTTGTTTGTTTTGTGGTTTTGGCTAGGGCTAGGTTTGAACCCTCCACCTCCTGCATATGGTGCTCGTGCCCTACTCCTCTGAGCCACAGGTGCTGCCCCAAAGGTACGGTTGTTTTATAAGGAAAACCTAGCAACCGTCCAGAACATCACACACAATAAAAGCACTCCAAGTTGTCGGCTGATTTAGCAGATTGATGTTTCTTAAGACTTTCCATACACTAAAACCTGAGGTCCCTTGGTGGAGGTTTAGTTGAGCAATGTCTCCCTTCCCATCTTGCTTATTGAATTTGAAAAACTTCATAGGTTTTGCTGTCAGGGAAGCTATAGAAAAGAGAATTGCTATAGGAATTAGTTAAAAGGAAAGAATGAAAAAAGTTTAAAGTGCAGTTAAGATAAATGTAAACAAACTTTTTTAGTTCAACACACTGACAAAGACTAAATATACTTTCACTGAAAAATTGTGGGCAGTAGATTTTTTTTAATAAGATTTCTAACTTCAGAATCCTCCTAACCACAATATAACACTGTTACAGTAGCCTAATGCTTTACTTTCACTAAGAGAAAAGAAATAATTCAAAGCTTTCTGAGTCTGTTTTCACAGTAATGGTAAAACTGTTCATCTTTTTTTCATTACAAAGTAAATTGCCAGCACATTCCTGCTATTAGGGTCAACTCAAGTTAAATTTGTGAACGGGATAGAATTTCTTATAGTCACTGTCATTGTTTCAGGCACCTCTGAATATAGTACATAGTACTAAATATCCAAGAATTTCACTACAGAAAATCATAGAAATCTATGGACCTTACCACGCTCTATCTCCTGTGAGCTAGAGATTGCTCATACCTATCTCCTATGAGCTATGTGATTGTGTGTGTACTTTCTGCTAGGTAACAATATGTGTTTATAGATTATACTCAACTGTAAATAAATTCACTATTAAATAATAATTTTTTAAACTATAATCCTACGACCTAGATGATATGTTGCTTTTCTGATAAGATGTTATGTCCTTATTGAGGCAAACATAGAATTTTCTCATTGGTCCTCCACCAGTAACCTTCACCACAGACATTTTAGAAATATCCTGGTAGGTTAGTGGGGAACAGTAGACACACTCTTTAAACTATGCCACGTAAGTAGTTGTATACTTTATATGTTAATCCAGTTTATAGAAGATTTAATCCAGTTTACAGAAGATTTCTAGGTTGTCATTGTCAATTCATTTTATATTTCATACCTAAATAAAGGTTTTGAATATTCAAAAGAGTTTAAGTTTATAGAGCTCTTTACTCTCATACTGGTTGAAAGGCTGTGGCTAACTTCTTAAACTTTTAAACTTCATGTTTCCTCTGTAAATGTGAATAATAATTGCAAAAGTGTCTTACTGTATAAATTAAGTCAGAGAGCAAAGGCAGCAAAATTAAATACAAACATGTTTTCTGGGGCTAAGAGGTACCTGTATACATAGTATGTGAAGAAGTTTGATTTGGGCATTAGTCAGGAAAGAAATGCTGGACACATTTTGAGAAAAGGTTTATGTGGTAGCCACTCTCCAGAGTGGCTCTCAAGGATCTATGCCCAATGGTATTTATATTCTAGTTAAAAAAACTCCTATATTGAGCAGAATTATTCAGTGAAGACAAAGGGATATGGAAATTACAGTGTGACTTCTAAGTCTAAGTCATAAATGACACTGTGTTTTCTACATTTTCCTCTCTTATATCATTCATTCTGGGGAAGCCAGTTGCCATGTTGTGTGAATATCTACAGAGAGTTCCACACAGCAAAGGACTAAGGTCTGTTGACAACAGCCATAGCTTGCCAGCTATGTGAGTGAGACATCCTGGACTCAGATCCACCAGCTGCAAGCAAGTCTTCTTCAGATGAACATGGTGCTGCCCACATCATGACTGCTATCTCACAAGAGACGCTGAGCCAGGATTATCTGTCAAGAACTGTGGTGGGTCCATGATTCTACCCTGCATACTAGTTAATATGATAGCCTGCTTCATTCTCATGGATCTGGCAGAAGATACACGATCCCAGGGTCTGAGACAAAGATTTCATTCTCAGCAATAGCAATAAGTAGAGTATTAGCATTCTCTTCCACATAGTCAAGTCTCACTACCCACTGGCAACACAAAGAGCACCAGATGCACTTTCACATACAGTGGATTGCAGCACGTGAGAGAAATCCTTACCTCAGTAAACCCAAATGTTTTACACTGGCCAGTAAGGATGGCTGTTCTTGGCTCAGGCGAGAGGTAGAAGAGGTATCTTCTAAGGAAGATCATTATACAAATATCATTGAAAAGTTAGCCCAGAATAAAGGTGATCAGTGTTTTTACTTTCAATTTATGCAGAAATTTGAGAGACCCTTGGAGGATTGTCTTGCATTCCTCCCTAGTTAAGCCACCCCTGAATTTCTTCTGACCCACAAAAACTATTAAATAATAATTATGTATTACTGTGTTAACCTCAGAAATTAGAAGGTTCTTTGTATTTAGAAAGTAATAGTAAGTAATATAATTTGTTTATGAAAAAAATAAGTAGAAAGCAGGGATTATTAGTAATTACTAACTGCAAAGGGCTATGTAGAGTTCTAGGACTAGCAGCAGTAATGCTATTAGTTTCTGAAGGCCTGAAGGGATGAGAGGGGACAAAACTTATTGAAATCACCAGGAAGCAAGGTTCAGAAAGAACAGGCCACCATTTTGAGAGGGACAATCTTCATTCCATTAAAGGCAAATGATTTCACAGGAAGCTCATCTCAGAGAATATTCTATTCTCTCTTCATTTTTTCCGATTCTCCGTTGGCTGAAACCAAACAGAAACCATTAGAATGAAGCTCTGTTGATATCGTTTACACAGGTGAGCCCCCCAGGTGAGAGTAGGAAGAAAAATGAATTTGGGGAAACAAATGGAAAATATCTGGTGCTATCTGGCAAATAAAAGCTCTCATGCCTGCCTTTTCTAAAAGGAACAGGTCCTACTCCGCACAAAATGATTATATTTTTATTTGGTTATTCAGTTGGAAATATAGAAATTTGTCATGTGGGAGGTAAAAGGAGGGCCTGAACAAAAGGCAGAAATGAATAATCTACTGCACAAAGATTTTTTTCTCAAAGGATCATCAGTAGCAGACCTTACTGCTGGTACTCCTTCTAGTCAAGCCCCCAAATGCTTCCTATGCCCACACTGTCTTCACATGAGCCAAACCAAATCTGCAGACATTTGATTCTCTGAACTCAAATATTTGACTGATCCACATCATCCTTCCTAATTGCACCTTGTAGACAACTGAAACTGATTTACACATTGTAATGGTTTCTAGCTCCTCATACTCATCTTGTTGTATAGGTAAAAATGATCTGTAAATTATCACATAGAATGCAAAATATAGTGGAACACTGTGTCAATTTGAAAGTCTTTATAAGTAATCCATAGCTTCTCGTGATTTCTAAGAATTCAGTTATATTGGATTTTTACAATTGTTTGAGTTTAATTTAGACTCAATTTGTAGCCACAACTTACACACTCAGGACCAAAGATACAGAAACTGATTTTGATAGTTTTACTTGAACTTAAATGCAAAGTATAGATACAATTTCTCCATGAAGCATATAATTTTATTATTGTGATTAAAAATTTAGAAGAAATATATCCACTTTTAGCTATCTTTTTAAAAAGTTAAATAAAATTTCATCTATAAAATGGTGATAATAATTTAATGTAAAAATGGGCTGTATGATGTCAATAAAATCACTAACACAATGAGATAATATTATGTTACTGAGTATGCAGTGTCCAATTCCCTTAAATACTAAGTTTGATGATGGATATCTGTGACATTTCACTTTTGACATGTCTGGCTTTACTTCTATTGAGAAAGTACCTCATTCTTTCAAATGTACACTTGGGCTTTGATTATTTTTCAAGGTTTTTTTAGAGCAATTTTTATCAAACTATAGATAAGTCAAAAATTCACCCTATTTTCTATTATGAGTTTCATCATGCAGCCAATACAGGGCAGAAAGCTCAAAATATCAACAAAGCGTTTGGGAAGGATGGGGCTAATGAACACACAATATGTACATAGTTTGAGAAGTTCTGTTCTGGTGATTTTAATCATGAAACGAGCCCCATGGGAGACCTGAGATCAAGGCGAATAATGATGAATTGAAAGCTACAGTGGAAGCAAATCCATCTCAACTGTCTGAATTAGTGGCCAGATTTGAGGTTACTATTCCAACAATGTGGGACCATTGAAATAAATCGACAAGGTAAGGAAGCTGGATAGATGGATTTCCAATGAACAATGATTGGATAAAGATGAAATGCTAAAACTTTCCAAAATCAAATAGTAACCAAAAAAAGGTAACCGTGTCTGTTTGGTAGTACAGAGATAGTAATAGCTACTACGGCCTCATGAAACTTGGTGAGTCGATTACAATGGGTATCTAATAAAACCAATTTGATGAAATTATGGAAAATTTGTAATTAAGCAATTGAGATTGGTCAATAAAGGTAGGTCTGTCCTTTTCAAATGCTCTATCATGTCTAATACAAATAATGCTGCTCAAAATACAGAGGCTGGATTAGAAAACTGTCATTCACCATATTCACCAGACCTGTGCCAACTGACTACCACTTCCTCCAGGTTTTTGACCACTTCATGCAAGGACAAACTTACTCAATTCTCAATAAGCTGTGGAAAACACCTTTGTGACTTCGTTGCCATTCACTCCTCCCCAGGCTTCTCCACAGAGAGGATTGCAAAACTGTGTCAATAGTTCAGGTCCATACTTTGATTAATCATACTGCCTCTTGTTTGAGATATAATAAACTAAACTTTTAATTTGAAATCAAATATTTTGTAATTGATAATTTAATATAAGAAGATAGTAACTAAAAATGGGTAGCATGAATTGCAAATAATACCTACAAAAATAATTAATATACTCATAGTCAAATAAATATACAAAAGAAAAGATAAACAATTTAAATTAAGTGGGTTATATGTTGATATAGATTTTCTAAATTGTTCTTGGGCAATATACAGCAAGAATTTATTAAGAGTTCATTTAATTTTATGTGAGAATTTCATTTTTAAAGACATAATCAGATATATGAGAAAATTTATATAGAAAAATGTACATTAAAGAAGTATTTTATATTAGTCAATGTGTTTGGAAATAACTAAATGTTTAGGTACAAAAATAATAAATCTATTTCTCATGTATCCATAATTTAAAATATTATTTGGCTATTACCTGAGATATTCAAAGAGTTTTTTTTAAATTCTGCAATGTTCTCACAATGTAATAGTGGAAACAAAACAGAGGCAACATTTTAGGCAGGAAGATTTGAAGTATATTAAATATTTGTATATACGACTGAAAGTAAAAATGCTAAAATGTAAATATTAATGAAAAAAGGATATCTTTGTCTGAAGAGATTATATACGTTATTCTAGTAATTATGAAATTACTGACTTTTAAAATGTTCTTTGTCTTAATAGCCGGGCATTGCAGCAGGTACCTATAGTCCCAGATACTTGGGAGGCTGAGGCAAGAAAATCTCTTACACCCAAGAGTTTGAGGTTGCTGTGAACTATGACAGTAAAGCACTCTACAGAGGGCAACACAGTAAGACTCTGTTTCAAAAAAAAAAAAATGTTCTTTGCTCTTATTTATAAAGCCAAATGATCAAAATCACTCCAAAGAGAACATAAATGCACATTAAAATACTTTTATGTATGGCACACCTCTTGGGGGCAGGACACAATTACAAGAGGGTCTTTACCTAACAAATGCAATCATGCAACCTAACTCTTTGTCCCCTCAATTAATCACAAACAATAAAAAAAGAAAATACCTTTCAGGTACTGTAAAAACAACATTCTCCCAACCTGTCATTAAGAAAGGGTTTATAATATAAATTACTGTATACTTTTTATATGACTCTATAACTAAAAATCATCAATCATATCTGTGGCTTTTCATAACACACAATAAAATACATATAATAAATTCATGCTCAGTGATTACTAACTGGTGTTTTAGAGTGAGAATTCACACGAAGTGATGGTGAACAAGAATTTTTGAATCAAAAATTTGAATACTCAATGTGATAACTCTCACTATAATTGTGAGTTAGCCTTTGTTACTTCCACAATGGTGTTTAAATTCCAGGTAGAATACAAATGAAATGATATGTAATCACAGAAATACAGAAAAATGTGTGCACAGTAGAGTCTTGACTATTCTGGGAGAAGAAAAGACAGTAAGAAGTACGTTTGTGCTATGGCCATTCCTCTACATGTCCCTGTTTTGTTGATGAAATGGAATGAAGGCAGGATATTTTAATTTCATATTAAAAACATAAAGAAACTTGAAAGCTGCAGATTCCATTACTTTATTGTATTCAATAATTTTAATTTCTGAAGGTCTTCACCATTGCTTATCATAAATGTTTCATAGTATTCTATGCACAATTATTTGAAAGTGCTCATTTTAATATCCAGGGAATTTTTTTTATTCTGTTTATTTGTACACAAGGCATAGTTTGATCAACTTTTGCCTGAATTGTTTCAACAGGCTTCCTCCTCTCTTTCCTCTATTCACCTCATTGACTTCACTTACAGAAAAACAAATACAAAAATTTTTTAAAATGAATTATTTATACTGCACCCACAAAATTCCTTAGCATACATTCAACATCCATCAGAAAATTCTTCCACTAATATTCTTGCCATAGCCTATGTTGGCTATGCAGATTCTTACCTCCAGAAGTTTACTTCTCTTCATTCATATTACCCTTAGAATATGATGAACTCTTGCCTATACTTCAGAATTAGATTTACTTCATTCTGCCATTTCCCCCTTTCTTATTCTGTTCTGCCCTTTAGAAGGCAAAAATTTGAGGTACTTTTTCTTCAATGCTCTATTTCTATAGAATTTGCCACAGGTGTTTACATAGAGTACATATTCTTTAATTGCTGGATGAACAAAAGGTCAAAGTCAAAATTTCACTCAAATATATGTGTTGATCATGGCCTCTATCATGGTCTGTTTGTCTGAAATCTTGGTTTTAAAAGAGTTAGTTCTTTCTTCATTGTTATACCCCAATGTGGTGTCTATAATGCTACTCCTTTCCCCACAATTTTATTGCTCTACCACTTTCTTCAGAGATTATCAAATTATTATTTTACAAAAACAAATCAACTCTTGAATATTTTCAAAATAATTTCTATGGACTAGTCTTTTTAAAACTGGACCAAAAGAATGGAAAAATAGTTTTCTCATAAACCTATCTTTTTTTTATTCTTTCATCAAATAATTTTTATACAACTACCACTCTCCAGGAATTCTACTTCATACCCGGGATACAGTGATCACCATATCAAGCACAGGGCTTGCCACCATGAACTTCTCAGTCTAGCAGCAAAAGATGTTAAGAGAAAGATTTACAGAAAGATAAATCTTGTTTTTATTGAAATTGGGGAAGTGCTAAGAAGAAATAAATGCATTATCTTTGAAAGATTTATTTGGAGAACCAACAAAATGAGATTTATAAAATAAGCAGTAAAAACCAAGCAGGAATTATCCCAGCTAGAAAGAACAGGAAAGACCCAGGAGTTAGAAGAGACATGAAGACCCCATGGAAAGGAAACATGAGTAGAGAGCAAAAAGGGGAGATTTATCCAGGAAAAGTAGGTTTCAGGGTCTCCCTGAGAGTGCCTCTGTCACTTCTATTAATGAAGAATGGATGATGTGACAAACAAGAACAGAAACTTCAGGTAACACATTTGTGTGCTGTCATGTCCTTGACTCCCCCCACAGAGTGACTGGGAATAGCTTTTAAATTTGTATCTCCAGCTTGATTTTAAAACCCTGATAATAGACTCCTTATAGGGAACCCAGGAAACCATATTAATGAATTCACTTGAACTTTCATTTTCATTAAAAATGGAAGAAGTAAAAGGAAGAAACAGAAACATCAGGAAATTATAAGAGAAAGAGAACCTTACAAAATAGGATGAAGGGCAGCGCCTGTGGCTCAGTGAGTAGGGCGCCGGCCCTGTATACCAAAGGTGGCGGGTTTAGGCCTGGCCCCGACCAAACTACAACAAAAAAATAGCCGGGCGTTGTGGCAGGCTCCTGTGGTCCCAGCTACTCGGAAGACTGAGGCAGGAGAATCACCTAAGCCCAGGAAGTTGGAGGTTGCTTTGAGCTGTGTGACCCCAGGGCACTCTACCGAGGGCAAGAAAGTGAGACTCTGTCTCTACAAAAAAAAAAAAAAAAGAGGATGAAGTGATAACCCTAAAAATTGAAGAAAGTATATCCACGTGGGAATCAGGTTGTAACTCAGGTAAATTTTAGTAAACTTTCTTTTTCTTAACATGTTTCTTTACATATTTAATTCTTTCATTTTCTTTAGAAATTCTGCATTCATATTAGTCTTGCAAAATTTTGTGTGAAGGAAAAGACTTTCAAAAACATAGCAGAACAGTATCGATCATTAAAAAATCTCCAATACAGAATTCTTTGTTAAATATGTGATCCAAAAACTTAAAAAGGAACCTCTATTTACATATGGAAAGGATGCTTTTTGAGAGATATGACTGCTTTTTTGAATTGCTGTTTGATTACCTTTCACCTAGAAATATTTGAACAAAAACAAAAATATTACAACCCCAAATTTTACCATATTGTATTTAAGTGAAAATGTTTGAAGAATCATTCTTTGATTTATTATTTTTATCTCTTCTTTTACAGATAGAATACACTTTTAAAGAGAGAGGAAATATATTTAAGACTAAGTAATACTTTCTATTCAAAACATTTTGCTAGTGTTACCAGTAAAATCACTCCAGAAACACTATCTTTAAAACATTTATAGCAAAATTAAACACGTGTATTTGGGGTTTCCATAAAAATTGCAGATCAGTAAAAATCCAAATTCAAGGTGATAAACAGCATCTTTGTCCTGGGTGGAAAAGTCTGAAAAAGGATGAAGACATTATGCTCTAGATACAACCCTCCTGGGATTTCCTTAGCCCACACACAACTCCAAGCAAATCTGAATAAATGGGGGTCCAGACCCCAGATGAACGCCCAGATTACAGCTAACTAATGGACTGTGCACAGAGCCACCAACAGTATGGGTGTCTGATTTTTATTCACCTCTCTTTTTCTAAGATCTTGCTAGTTTTTCTGCGCATAAGAAACAGATGTGATGAGAGGACTGACCATGGAATTTCAGGCTTGGTGAGGAAAAAAGAAGAAAGAGAAAGCAAAAACAGGAAAGAAAAAGAAATAGAAAGGAGAAATAGGATGAATAAATTATAGCTAGAAGGATGATGATAAAATATAGCCACAAGGAAAATAGGAAAATGAGAAGAAAATGTATGGAAATGAAATATAGCTGTAGGATCACAAGTTCAATTAAATGTATTTCAATGAATAGTTTCCCATTGTCTTCTAGCTCCAAATTAGTCAAGTCCACAGTAATTTAACTAATGAAATGAGATAAGAAAGGGGTTTAGTGAAGTTTGAACATAACATTTCTGAAGCCAGCGTGTAAAGAAGAAGCTATGTTTATCATATTAAAAATAGTACAATTCAAATTTGCATATATCATTTAAAAATGCACTCTATCTTTTCTCAAAAATGGTGGTTGAAACAGGAATATACAAGATAATGTCATGTCTCCATACCCCCGCTTCTGAGATTCTTTCTCCCTATATTATCTCATATTGAACCTATCATTTTAAAACATTTATATCTCAGGATCTGGCTGTCTCTTCTGATTACATTTTTTAAAATGTTTTATTTAAGGAAGGATTTTTATCCCAAGTGTTAATTATGGATTCCATATTCTTCACAAAAATAATTGTTACTGAGCTCTGTGACATAAATGATCTTTTTCTCTTAAGTTGAAACAGATCATCAGTTAGAGAAAGATAATCCAGGTTCAAACTGCAAGTGTGGACTTCAGTTTCTCACAATTTTTCTAACTACATTCAGAAGCATGTATCTCTGTTATGTACATTTAAAAGGCAATGTGAGATATGAAAAACCCGAAACGACTTGCAACTTGCCACATGATAAGTATGTGAGTCAAGTTCAGTATCCTCTTAGCTTCCATCCACCCTCATCAACTTCCAGATGCACGTTGCACTGCCAAAGCTGCTCCACGGCCTCTATTATGTGTTCCCTATAATTTAATATCTATTGTACACTGGTTAGACACTGTTTGACACAAATATCTATACATAGTCTGGAGAAGAGACCACAGAATCCAGGGTCAAACTGCTAATACTACTAAGTACTACTAATTACTTTGAACATAAAGGTCTTAATTCTGGATTCCAATCCATTGCCAAAATGAATTTATTCTGGGAACAATGTCTCAGAGATATTTGAATAGCATTGCAGTTTTGAGAAATGTCCTGAAGTCCAAAGAGACTCACACTTCTAATCTACTTTTCAAAAATGTAAATGTAAAATTCAATATGCATGCATTTCATATAAAAATGCTTATATAAATGTGTATATATGCGATTCGATATATATTTAAAATCACGTCTGAAAGAGATGATTTTGATGGTTGTGAATTCACTTTTTCTGCAACTTATACATATTAAATCATTATAAATGATTTTTTTTCTAGGACAGAGTGCACTTTGTTCTGTTTCATTGATTGCAAATTTCATTCTTCACATTCCATTCATTAAATATCTTTTATGGCATAACTCAGTAGGTGTTTTAGGGAATATAAAGTAAACTGTTTATCCTCAAGAGCAATATAAAGTATTTGAACAAACAGGATACCTGGGAGTTATTTTGGCTACAATATGCATTCATTCATCATATCATGTTTATTCAGTTATGACTGTCTTTTATACACTGTTCAATTCTAAGAGATTTGAGATACAGATATAGGTAACATTTACTAAATGTTACTGAGATATGTGCGCGTCATGAATTAGTTCATCTACTCATAAATAATCTGTGAGATAGGCACTATTTTATCTTCCTTTTTCTTTTTTTGAATATCAGAAAATGAGTCACAAAATGGTAAAATGTCCCTAGGTCCAAGACACATAGACAGTAAGTATTGGAGCTAGAAAGTCTTTTCCAAAATCCCCACTGCTAGCTGTTATGTGTTGTTGACTTTCAAATGTAAATAAAGGAGTGGTCCCTGACTTCAAGGTTAAAACCAAGTTGAAATGGAGTATCTGTACACATATCCAAATTTGTATCCACTAGAGACAGGAAGAGAACAGTTTCAGAACCGTATAAGCACACCTAAATTAAAGAATAGGGTATGGTAAGGATGGTCCATGGGTTGCTTCAGAACTTGAAAACTATTTCCAGGAGCAAAAACTTGAAGATGAAAAGAAACATCTAAATTTCTAATTCAGGAGGACAAAACTGTCCTCAAAAATTAAATGAAGGGTGACTAAGTCCCAGAAGCTCCCCTGCACAACTAACAGAGGTAACAGTCACCTGAAGTTACACCTGGCAGAGCAAAATGTGGGGGCTTAAAATAAGTGGGCAAGTCCACCAGTCTAGCTATAACAGATCCTCTATTCCCTACTGTAATAGACTTCTCAGTCGTTTTCTATCGGCAAAGACTGGCACAATCCATAGACATATTCACTAATAACTAGTGAGATGTATAAATCATGAAATGTATGCAGAGTAACAGGAAACTTAGTATTTTCTATAAGAATTTAATTTTGATTTACTAATACACTCATCATATGTTAATTGAATGGTACTATTAGCTATGTACAAGATAGGAGTTAATTATATGTCATTTAAAATCATTATATTGAGGACAACTCATTACTGGCTTCACTATTGGCTTATAGCAGGTATAATTAATGCTTCTTGAGCCCAAGGCCATTTGCAATAACTGTTTATAGCAGGTTCCAATGCAAAAAAAGATTCATGATCAGTATTTAATTTTCCTATTTCCCAAATGAGCCAAAGGATGAACTTTATGTTTGGAAATTACCCCACTTTCTCTAGCCTTTTATTATTTTTGAAAAATAATGTTGAATCATTTTTACTTTGTTTTATATCCGGGTGTTTCATGTACTTCTGGGAATTTCTATGTATTGCCTTTAACATAGAAAACCAGAAACCAGACTTAAAATTCATTAATGAGTTGGAAAAGAATGTCATAGGTTTCCAGTGTAATCAGAAAGCAGACAAGTTCGGGTAGGACAACCAAGCAATCAAATTTCCTGTGTTGGTGACTTTTTTTTTTTTTTTTTGAGACAGAGTCTCATTCTGTTGCTAGGTAAAGTGCCAGGCATCATCATAGCTCACATTGTACCTCAAACTCTTGGGTTCAAGCTATCCTTTTGCCTCCTCAGTAGCTGGGGGACTACAGGTACCCACCACAATGCCAGGATAGCTTTTCTATTTTTCATGGAGACAGAGTCTTGCACTTGCTCAGGCTGGTCTTGAAAGACTGAGCTCAAGCAATCCATCTACCTCAGCCTCCCAGAGTGCTAGGATTATAGGTGTGAGCCACATTTCCCGGCCCAGTGACACCTTTTTGTTCTGTAGTTGCAGTTTTTCTCAGGTTTAATTAAGATAATTAAAATCAGTACTCATATTTAAATTCTTACAAATAATGATTTGTTATGATTTCCTGCTAATAAAAAATATATTATAAAATAATATTTGAAAAAATGGTATTTTATTCAGGATAGGTAGTATAATTAAATTTTACTAAGAAACTGTTTACAGGGCCAGGTGTGGTGCCTCAGAAAGGTGGATAGCCTGAGCTCAGGAGTTGGAGACCAGCCTGAGCAAGAGTGAGACCCCTTCTCTAAAAATAGCCCAGCCTGGTGGCAGGCGCTTATAGTCCCAACTACTCAGGAGGCTGAGCTAAGAGGATCACTTGAGCCCAAGAGACAGAAGTTGGTGTGAGCTATGACATCATGGCACTCTAGCAGGGCAACAAAGTGAGACTCTGTCTCAAAAAAAAAGAAAGAAAAGAAAAGATGAAAAATTACCAAAAATTTTACATATATACATGAAAAATTAGCAAACATTCATATGTCAAATGTTATAATTATCTGTTTGTATTACAATTACTAGTAATTTTTTTCTCTACCTTGGTCTTTCACTCATTTAGAGACTCATCAAAAGACTTTTTATTAGGAGTGAGTGTTTAGCAAAATATATACACTCACTCCTAATAAAAAGTTCATAGGAGAACTAGAACCTATGATCTAGTTCTCCTTTACTTATATTATTAAGATATGCACTGTGCATACAATTATTCATAAGTACCCCTGATTCATCTCTTTCATCTAACCCTCCCTCCACTACCCTGGATTAATGTGAAGGACTCTAAACCAGAGATTTTCTAACTCCAGGCCATTATCCATCAGTTAGAGGTGACAACCAGCATTTTTTTTAATAACATAATATCAATAAGGACAACAAAGAAGATAAAAGCATACATTTTGTTTGGTAAGAAAAACATTTTATGAAACTTTTTCTGTTTGTGCATATATTAAATGTGTTGTTACGTACAATATGGTAAAATATATTTCTTACTATTGGATTATACCAGGAAAGTTTAGAAAATATGGCATTAAAAGTAACCTATATAAATGATGAAGAAATGAAACTACAGAGGGTTTAAAACAGCTTGCTCTAGAGTTCACCTAAGTAAGAGGTAGCAGTGTAGAAACAGTCTTCACTTACAACTGTCTAGTGGTTATATTAATCATATGGCCATAGGGTACATGATATAAATCAAAGGATGCCAGTTAGCTGCAATAACTGTACCCAGTACTGCAGAACTTTCTATCCTTTTAACTCAGCAGCCTTCCTTATTATGGCAAATACAGAGCGCTCTACAAGAAAAACAAAGAAAATATAATCATTCACATAATTAATTTGATTATTTTAATAAACATTGTTTGTAGACCATACAAAAGTGATTATACAAAAAAATCTATACTTTGCCTCCATTAGTCTCAATTAGTAACATAGTCATTTCTCAATTATTTCATTGCCTACCATGCATGTATCCAATAATCTAAAATTAAAATCCAGTATGCTGTGCCATTCTCATTAAATGCCTTACATCTAATCTGTTGCACTTGAGCTAGTGAGGGATATTGTTTTGGAAAGGTAATTAGCAATATTATTCCTTACAACATTCTATCTGCTACAGGAGACATTTTAAGGAGAAACCAGCAAATATCCTAATTGCATAAGCATTTGCACTGATACTATTAATTATTCTCTGCTTTAACTGGTCAATTAAAACTGCAAAAGGATGGCCAGTGTAAAAGTGGTGTTTTAAAAATGTCTCCCTATCATTTAATTCTGATAACTTAATAGTATTACTTTTAGTAAGTGAATAGAATGCTTCTAAACACACATATCTTTCTTAAAATTTAAAAAACAAGTAATAGACTATGTCATCTAATGACAAGTACAGTTCAGAGTGCCATTATCACCGTTCTCATGGTGATAATTAATCTTTTAGTCATTATCATAATGAGAAACCGTGTTCAGAAAATGCTGATTGAAAAATTCAGATATCAAAAACAAGTCATTCATGGCCTATCAGCCAAATTGATTCTTACACTTATGGCAGACTAGCACAGTGCCTTCCAAATAATTTATCTAGTCTATTCCAAACTTTTCTAGTCTTCTTATGTTTCACTTCATGATTTTTTTAATGGCCTGCTGTAACATGAAGTACCAGCATTATAATTTCATTTTTAATTTGTGGTGGATCTTTTATCCTAATCAGAAAGGTTTCTTGATTTTGTTTTTAATATGCCCTAAGCTTCATTTCTTAACTGAAATAATTGGAATAAGTTTTCAGCTGTCTGTGATCAATTAAGTCTGAAAACTTTAAAATTTTCAAGTATAACTTTATCAACTTCAAAAGAACTAGTAGTCATTTTTGCATTGTTTAGTGAAACCCATGAGCAAACTTAACATTTTAAAAGAGTCTAACTCTTAATACATCTAAAGGGACAGAGGTGCAGCATAAGATGGAACATGCAGAAATGCCAAGGGCTACATATCATTAAGTGTGAAATAACTTTAAATGTGTGCTTTCTGATTTTATCTCAACTTTCAGTCTTATATGTATATCAGCATTTTGGACATTTCCAAAAGAGTATCCTGTAATCACTGGAAAACATACTGAGCTCCTCCAATTTTCCCTTCTATCTCTATCCCACTTCCACATTCCTCAACCTAAAAATTGAGTATTATTCAATTTTTGCCTTTGGCAATGCCCAACTGGCATGCTCATAGATGTATGCAGGAATAAGCTACCCTATCATGCAGGGGTGTCCAACATTCAGCTTTCAGGCTGCATGCAGTTTATTTGTGGACTGTTTTGCTTATCTGTGGGGTTGGATATCCCAGAAAGTATGCATAGACCTTTTCTATTGCTCACTTTCATTAAGATTTTTGTATTCAATGTCCAGCTCACGACAACTCTTATTCTTCTAATGTGCAGCAGAAAAGAAAAAAGGTTGGACACTCCTGCATGACCTCATCATCCTTGATGCTTTTTCTTAGGATCCTACTAAGTCATGAGTAGCATTTCATAATATGAAACAAGGAAAGAGTGAGGATTCAGAACATAGCACGGTCATGAATAAAATATTGGGGGAGGAAGATATTTGCAAGATAACGTCCACACTTTCTCAAAGGAAAGCACTTTTAAACTTGTTCTTATAAGTCCTTTAAACCAAAATTGCCATTGACTAGAATTCATATTTATAGGGAAAAGTATTCCCTTACCTTTTAATTAATTTTATTAATCTCATGGTCTGAGTTATAAATTTTTAATAATAACCAAATGCATTTTGAATTCTTATTAGTATAAAGTATATGTATCTCATGCTTTAAATAAATATGACGTGAAATGTCAACATAAATCTTACAACTATTAAAGTAATACAGCAGAATGGGTTCAAAAAGGGAACAAACTTTTCTTTTTTTATTTTTTTTTTTGTGACTGTTGCTCATTTAAAAGTCTTTAGCAACCTGCTTTTCTCACTGCAAATGCAATGAGTTGAGGAAAGATGTACAGCTTAAAATTATGTTCTGTATTAATTCTGAGTTCAGTAGTCCCCACCCCCACCAGCTCTTCTAATTTCTATGCACTATTTTATCCTAAGATACTGTGTAATATTAAATTACAATAATAGCAATCAAAGTCGTGGGGCGCAAAAGGATTTTCGATTGCAGCTCATGCCTGGCTCTCAATGGCACAGGCAGAGGACAGTCTGAAAAGCCAACAATTCAAAGAACTTGCCAGCAGCCCCCATTGTCCTTTCTGTTTCTAATGACACTGAAGTACTTCCATGATTAACATTTAAAGGCTTCCCAGTAACCAAGTAATTTGCCCAAAACTCCTTATCTAGCACTTACCAAGAAGACTCTGATTTTAATATACTATTAATCAATCTCCAGCCAAGTTTACCACTGATCCTTTCAATTACAGAGACTAGCCTCATCTCTTTCTGTACATAACGTATTAGGGGAATTATTTTCTTTTTTCTGATTAGTCAGTTACCCACCAAGGATTTAAACCACACTCCCGGTTTAGATACACATTATAAAGACACTAGTTATGAGTTTGTTAACAAACCAAATCATTTTTAACTATTTTAAACTATCGATCATTTGTAACATGATTAAAATCTGAACCCCTTGGCATTCATGGCTAAGAATTAGTTATTGGTATTGTTAAGAGTGCATGGCATTCGTGAATACACATGCTGATATAGGCTTTTTTATATAAAAATCAACTAAGAAATTTTGGGGGGGAAAATAAAGATGGATGTGTCATCAGTTTCAGCACTATCATAATACCAAATATTTAGAGCAGTATATATATATTCAGAAGGGAAAGTTGACTATAAATTATGGATCATTCCTTTAAATAATTGCTTAATATAAATGTATGTTTTTAATACCTTTTACTAAAATGGGAAATACTTCAATTAAGTGACAAATAGCTGATTTAATCTTTTAAAGTATACACAAATGCTAAATAAAACTGTAAATATAATCATCTATATATGACCAGTGCTTATCTTTTGATCTTTATGAATCATATTTATTGTTCTTAATTCTGATATTTCACACTTACATTTTCAATAAAAAATATTGCTTTTAACTAGATAAATGATAGTCATTCACCTCATTTCACACATAAGACAGCTTCTACACAACCAAAGAAAAATTAGAGTTTTTTGTCCTCTCTGTTTTCCCTCAATATTTATTTAATACCAAAAAGACTATTATACCAAGCCATGTGATTAAAAAAAAATAATATCTGGAGAGCTATTGTATAATTGATGTTTGCAACAAAAATATAGACTATGTGTGCATATCGCTTAGTGAATAATAAAGATGATTTCTAAGTTCCTGTGGTCAATTTAGCACAAAATAAAATAAATTTGCTGATTATTTTTACCCAGTTTTTGGTGATTATATGGGAGTTTTTAAAAATATAAAGACAAGGAATTTTACTATATGTTTTGTGTAAAATAGAGTGATTCTAAATAGTAAGTGACTATATAACAGTATTTGTTGGTGCAAACAAGATAAGATGAAACCAAAAATTGACTAAGCCTATGTAGTCTGATTCAGAATAATTGATAATTACATAGTATCTTATATATTATTATATATGAATTAAATTTGCTGATTAAAGTTCTATGCAATACAGAAGAAAAGACATATTCTGATTAGGATTTTAGTCAAAGAAATGTAAAATCCCTAATTCTGGAAGTACATGGGCTTAATTCTGTTTTTGTGCTAATTTATAACATCAGTAATATAATTTAAAATTCAAGTTTTTATACGTAGAGGTTATTCATTAGTATGCTATTCATAATAGTTAAATTGTTCTTTGCAGATTACCTTTAAATAAATTATTGAAACTAATCTTAAAAAATAATCACTGATTCATGTTTTAGTCACTATTTTACACATAAGAAAATTGTGTATGAGATAGCATATGAGAAAATAATAGGTAAATAAAAACACTTTACTTTTTATTTTAGCTTATATATTCAAGATTTATTTTATTATTTTTATTATAATATCTGATACTGTTACATCTCTAATAAGTTTTCTCTCATTTCTTTGAAAAAGTAAAACTATTTCATAAAGGAATGAAGCCAGATGTATCAATTTTCAAAATATTTACTCCATTGGTACAAATAATCTCACTTCTAAGAATTATTATTTAAAAGTAAAAAATGGATACAACTTAATATTTAGCAAGATCATAATGGGCAAAAAATTTAAAAATTATAAATTTTTTAAAATGATATTAACAAAGGTATTTTAATAGCAGGGTAATTTTTCATGTTATGTACATTTCACTACTTATATCATGGTGATGTTTTCTAAAAAATATGTAGAATAGAGGTGGGGATAAAATAAACCAATATGTTAACTATTATTTTGCAAAAGTGATATTGGAAGTGTTCTTTTGTTTTTATATTTTATCTTCCTTATAGTTTTTAGGTTTTAAACAGTGAACTAATGTCACTTCCTTCAATAGAAAAAAAGAAAACTAAATACCTTTAAAATTTTTTCAGTGTTATCTGCACTTATTTTAGATCATTTGACTTGTCACTATTTATTCACTTGAAATTTTTGAAAACCATCTGTATTCAAGAAAAATAAAATAAGATCTTCTGCAAATGAGAATTTAAAATATTTCAATCATTTGATTTAATTTTTTTAATGATAGATTTTTGGAGAATATTTTGAGGAAAACTGAAGTTTTATTATGGAGACAAAAATTTACTGAAAACAATCACTTTGCAGATTTAGAGATTCCTGTATGGTTAAAATGATTTATGATCGGTAATGGATCAGTAACCTGAATTTTAAAACTATTCTGTGGTAGGTGGATTCATATTTCAAGCAGCCACATCTCAAGTAGTCTTACTTTTAAGATCTGTTTATTCTGGGGCAGACACCTAAGTTAATAAGCCATTTCTTTTTAAATTCTCTTCTGAAAGTTATAGTTTGATATTAATTTTTATATGATCAAATATTAAGAAAAAGCATGATGCACTTTAACCAATTATATGTGAATATAGACTATACATGCATTAAAACATGTAAATGCATACATGTCAATATACCTTAGTGTATACTATGACAAAGTTCTTGGGACTTTTCTAAAACAATTTGTACAAAGTAATGAAAGACTTTTCTGTAAGCTTCAATTGCACATTGTAATAGTGCACAATACTTGCATGTAAAATAAAAGGGAAAAAGTTCTTAGTTCCAATGATTTAAAAAGTCAAGTAAAAAATAGATTGGAATAAAAATTTAAGTATAAAATCACAGGTAGTTTGCACTGGTTCCAACAAGTAAAGTTGCAAATTATATAATTACTATTTTCTAATTTTTTTCCCTTCATGATACTGGTAACTTCTGATAAACATTAAAATAGATCATTACCCTCTCTAAGGTTATATAAGGTGTGTTTTACTCAAGTCTTCTAAAAATAACTGTTTTATAGCACTCTACATCTTTAATTTTTTAGAAAAGTTATTAGATGCTATCAAATGAGCCTATAACTATGAATTATACCTATATAAAAAATAATTACACCAACATTTTGAGCAAATAAACTTGAGGATTGTGACCTGAAGGTTGTCAGTATTAGTTCATTAATATCTATTTCTTCTTGAAACCTTTTTTCTTACTTTGCATACATACTTGATCAAGACATATTCAAGTTGAATATTTCATAAAATATTTGAGTCCACCTATAAAAGGAACCTTTACTAGTATGCAGGTTCTTCATTAAAGGGAATGCTGAAGTTTGTTTATGAGTGCTGGGTAAATCTTACAATGGAATATTTAGGCAATTGTCTACAGTCTAAAACAATGTTGAATTTCCCTCTGCATTACCTTCCCAGAAAATGCACAGCATTAACCAATTCTTTTCTGTCAACTAGCAATTTTTGGCAGATCACTTTTGCATGATTCATGAAGGACCAGTAAAAGGCTAATTGTTCAAATTAATTTGCGTAAATGACTAAGCAAGAGATAACAAAATTACATCTGCACTTGTTTGGCAAAGATTCAATAGCAGCGGCCCTGTACTGCCAGCTGCTTCTAGACAACACTCTTGCAGAAATTAAAAGCTACAAATATTAATTAATACACTTTTTTGGTACGTTAATTTGCACTGAAAGGTTCCGGAGTGCAAAACTGCTGAGAAGATGAACCATGATAATTAGAATTAATGGAATGGATGCATGTTTTTTGCAGCTGAAGTTTTAAAAACCCATGAATGGAACTGGGAACTTGAAACTGACATTCTCATAAATCTCTGTGATAATGCAGCTATTAGTATTAGAAGGATTAAGTACTATGGCTCCAGAGTTATCCATCACATGACACGTTATATCCCATCTGTCATTGCAGTAGCTAAGACACGATAGCCGTCCTTGAAGAAGCCATATGAAAAGCTTTGGGAATTCAAGGAATTGTAGAGAAGTCTGTCAGACTACAAAATAAATAGCTCAAATCTCTAACTCTCAAAGAGAAATAATAGCCAACACTCTGTATTTGTCAGCTTATTACTTAGCAAATACCCTAATTCTAGTAACTATATTTAGGATTTAGCCAACGTGAGTTATACACAGATCTGAATGGAAAAAATAGCCGTAAAATGTCTCAGATTTTGTCTTTAATTCATATGTAACTTTCAGACTATGAGTTCCCTTTAAAATAGTTTTTAGTGATTACTTTATTAATTATACATAGAAACGGCTTAGAAAACTCTTACTGTGGATATAAGTAAATACGCTGAAATCATTCTGCATACAAAATGACTAAGAAATGAAAGTTCAGCGTTCAGTGAAACACTTAGCTTGTAGTTTTGTTTATTGAGTTGTCAATCCTGTATTTCAATAGCTAGCCATCAAAATGGAATATCAATCTCTACATGGAGCTTCCCAAATACTACTAAATAGTGTATACCAAGTAGTGAGACAGGTATGTAGAGAAATTTACTTTGGTTGCTTATAAAAATATAAAAAATGAAATTTACATAAAAGTTTGCATAATACATGCAGAACGATTTGATCACCAAGTTTATCTATTTGATCACATATTTCTTTTGATCGCTGAATTTTGTCATGTTAGAACATGACATTTAATAGTGAGAAATTGTCTTTCAGAATTCTAGTCTGAATCAGTTAGCTTATAGGAGTATTGTAACCATTTTAGAATACTGTATTTAATGAGGGATTAAAAGGGTATGAAAAAGGAGCTTTAATATTAAAAATACACTGACTATTAGGGAAAATAAGTTATTTAAAGAAAGCTATGCCTACACACATGGATGAAGAGAAAATTCCAGACCTAAGAAAATCTCTTTTTTCTAATTGAAACCTCAAATTATACCCTAACATGTTATTTACTTTACTGGGTGACATTTATTTATTTACTGACATTTATTTATTTATTTATTTATTTACATTTATTTGTTTATTATTATATTCATTTATTTTTTGAGAAAGAGCCTCACTCAGTCACCCTAGATAGAGTGATATAGCATCATCATAGCTCGCTGCAACCTCAAATTCTGGGGTTCGAGCAATCTTCTTGCCTCAGCTACCAGAGTAGCTAGGCCCACAGGCACCCACCACAATGCCTGGCTGATGTTTCTAATTTTAGTAGATAAGGGATCTAACTCTTGCTCAGGCTAGTCTCTGAACTCCTAAGCTCAAGATATCCACCTGTCCTGGCCTCCCAGAGTGTTAGGATTGCAGGAGTGAACCACCGCAACCGGCCACTGTGTTATTTTTTTTTAAACATATATTTCTTGAGTAGCTTTACTAGGTATTTTCTTTTCCTGATATTTTGTGGAATATTGTGTGTTTTTGTTCACCCCTGAATAATTGCCTGCTTATATTACCTTCTCAAAAGTGACAAGATTCAAGTTTAAACTCAAGGCTTTGATCTCTATTATAGTAGAAATATAAGCATTGTCAGGAAGACAATACTTACAATTGCTAACAGTTGTTTATTGTCCTAGAATGACATTTTGATCATTCCTTGATAACATTATTGGCAGAGAGCTACCAGAGGATATGGGTGATTTAAGACAGAAAAAAGTCTCCAAGTGCAGAACAAGGATGCAAAGGCAGACGGCTGAGAGAGCCAAGGTTAAATCTCGCCATGCTCAGTATGATGTTCCAGGGCTAAGTTGCTTTTCAAGAATTATAAAGAACTTAGGTAATTTATTCAGGGGGGTAAAGGTCAGGCTGTAACTTAATAGTTTAAGTACTTGATGACTCATTGCCATGAAGGGACTTTGTCTTTATAAAGAATATTTTAGTGACAAGACTGATGAAACCTGATGATATACCTTCAAGTATAATAGAAGAGAATGATTCTCAAGGGGTGAAGTAGAACTAGGTCATTTGCTTGGTCTATCACAATAATTCTTAAATATTTTTACCAAAGATGGGAGTTTATACCTATAGAATATATTCAGATATATTAGGAAATTTTTTATAAGTTCTCCAAATGGCTAGCTGATATGCAAAATAAAGGCTTTTTCATTGGCATGCAGGTGGTGATATGTTGATTGATAAAATCTAGAATGCTCCCATAGGGTGCTCATCATAGTACCCTTCATAGATGTCTCTACTATCACCTGGTATGCTAGTCCAGTCTTAGAAATAGGCTCCTTCTACACTTTTGTAACCTATCAGGGTTCACATTGCATACTAAAAATTTCAAAAAGTGTTATCAAATGCTTCCTAGTCAGTAGGCTTTGTTGTATGAAAACAGTGTAATAAGCCTTTTTGTAGTGTACTTCTTAAAATTGTTAAATCATATGCTGTTTTCTAAATTCTAGAATCAAATGAAAGTCTCTACAACACTTCACTGGTTATTATCATTCTTTTATGAAATTCATCTCTATCTTTAATATTCATAATCAATCTGAGTCTAATAGGCATTTGTCAGAGTAGCTAAAACATCTTTATCGAAGAGTACACAATAATTTCTTTTATTGGGAGTTTCTATACATATATGTAATTTCAAAATCCTGTAGGCTCTATTGCTTTGTTAGTGCCAGCTGCTAGCACAGCGCCTGACACAGAGCAAGATGTTCTGTTACCTGGGCAGAATGATTGCCCCTTACATAAACGTGATTGCATTGCCTGGCAAAAGGTTAGCTATTTATTTTATCACTTTGTTTGCAAGCAAATATTTCAGAATATGGCCTCCCATCAATTTGCAACAACTCCCCAATTTGAAGAGATCCCTTATACACAGGAAAATATACACATATATACAAGAAGTTTCAGGCAGATACTTCATTTTCTTGAGCATAGTGTCAAAAGTTGAGGACAAGTAGCTATCCAATGAAATAAACATAATCTAAAGAAAACCAAAACCAGTATTTTTTAAATTGTTAGATACCTATTATCAACATCCACTTTATCTTTCCCACAAATAAATAGCTCATAAAGAAAAATGAAGGAGACATTTCTCCCCAGAATCTTATAGCTGTAAAACAATTTTCCTCAATTCATTTTTTAAAAACTATTAGAGTTTAATAAATAAAACCACATGCTTTAGCCCACTTGGAAGATCATACACAATAAAATCTGAGAAGCTATTCATAAATTGGTACAGTATGAAGTCTCCAGATATGACAGCTTCTCCCCCCCCAATTTTATTATTTTTATCAAAAAGAAAAGAAATTATACCTTATCCACGTATATTCATCCACCTAAAATGCTTTCTAAACAAGTATGTGCCTTGTAAAGAATATAGATGAAAAAAGAAATATATCCTATGATAACTACAAAACTTCCATTAACCAGTCTACATTAAAGTGATTTTTGTGATCCATTACCTGTCACTAACCATACAATTTATGGAAAGCAATAAGAAAACTTTTGAGGGAAAAGTTGTTATTTTATTTCTTTGAACTAGTGTTTGAAAAATTATTTTTTTTATCACATATTCTCATTATACCACCAACTAGATTGCATGCCCCTTCAAGGACGGACAAGGTCTCAAACTCAGGTGATCTCATTCAGCTTGGTATCTGTCACAGTCCTCAGTGAGATTTGTCTGGATTTGATTAATCCTGAGGTCTTTCAAGCTTAGGCTGACCATCATTCTTTGGAAATTCTTCCTCAGTACCATTTTCCCAGCATTTAAAATTGTAATCTATAAACCTACTTCTCTCAGTTATATGGACAATTTACCAAGTCAAAAAATCAGATTGTCCTCCCTCATAAAGTGCACATTTGTAAATGAGGAGCCTGTTTCTAAAATTCTTTAGAACTAAGTCAGTTTAACTTCCATATTTTACATTCTAGCTGAGATTCCTGTATCGTTATTCTTGGTTCTTTACTTCTTGAATTCTTCAACATGACTTAATATAATTCCACAGTTTTCCTCTTTGAGAGCTATCTGGAGTTGTGTATACTTTGCTTTAAATTATATTCTCTATTACAATTTTCAGAAATTTAACTAAGGCACGCAATCATGTTCACTAGGGCTAGTATCATGAAGGTGTTAGACTCTAACCCTCAAATTAGAATTATGTCTTTAAAACCAATTTTCAGAGAAAAAATAATTTATCAAACGTCTTTCAATAAATGAGTAAAAATACCCACCTCATTGAATATAAGTAATCCAAAAGCAAACTCATATTAATAAAAGACAGAAACATCTTTACATATGAGTTTATTGCATGCATTTAATCAAAACATTCAGTTTGATTAAAATATATTTGAAGAATACCATTTCCACTTTTGCCCATACCTGTTGACCTATAAAAGGTACATAAGCAAGTTTTCTTTTCCTATGTGGAATTCTCACACCAACATCCAAATAAATATGTGTTTTGGAAATGTTTTTATCAAACCTTTTATTACCTTTCTATGATATATTATGAAATGTATTTGTGATTACCAGCATAGAATATTATCTACACCTCCATAACTGATATTTTGCAAAATAGAGTCCATTATTCCATTAATGAGTGGAGAAAAGCATAGAGCAATCATAAAGAAATCAAATGACAACTTTTGTGATTTGGAGGATAAATGTTCTTTAAGAGGCAATGTCTATATGACAGAGACTACTCTTCTGTGAGAAGCAGAATTTTTTTGGTAGTAACACCATTCACTCATAAGGAAACCAGAAAGATTAAACGTCATTTACTTATGAATCTATTTAATGAATCTTTATTGATTTTGTTTCTTAAATTAAGTCACCAAAATTGGTATTTGGGGATAAAAGGACAAGTTTCATACACGATCACTAAGGCTATCACTCTATATAAAAAGAGTTTAACATGGCTGTGTATAACTTGCATAATATATTTAGAATGCTGCTTATAGAAATAGAGAAGCATTTTAATGCACTAGTGCCCAGTGCAATGATGAAAATTAAAAAATCCCAAAATTTCTCCACCAACGTATGTGGCTGTATTAGAAGATTTACTTTCAAATATATAATATTCATTCAGTCTGGGAAGAGGGATTAGTTGGTAGGATAAAGATGGAAAGGCTAAAATGGTGCCATATTCCTTCAAAACAGTGCACGTGACTAAATGATCTGCCGCAATGCCTTTGGCAACTGTTCTTTTGAAGTTCAGCTTACAAAAGGGAAATGAATGAACCCTGTTTACCCCTCATCGGTAATAACTCACCCTAATCTTGCTAAGGAAAGATCTATTGCCAGGTTTCCAATGATCTTAGGTTTTTGTCTTCCTAATTCCTTTAAAAGAAAAGCTTTTATTCTTTGAAAGAACATTAGATAAAATTCCTTCTGAGATTACTTTACATTTTCTATTCATAAGCCCCGAATAATAGCACACTAGGGTAACAGCAGCAGTAAAATACATTCACTAGATGTCTGACCACTGCTTACCTCTTACTTACAGAAATATCCTCCAGATCAGGTATGAGTTTCTTATAGCCATGTGGCAAAATGAAACAAAAAAAATCATTTTTCTGGTAGCAAGACTCCTCAAGAGGTTCCTGGGTGATCTTGAAGAAGTCCTTTAAATTCCTCTAGGCTCAGTTTATGCATCCAGCATATGGGGCCATAAAAACTGTATGTATTTATGACTTAGGTGATTCAATTAAAAATGAATTTTCTATTAAGATGGAAGGCTGATTTTTTTTTTAATAATTTTATTGAATCATAATTATGTACATTGGTGCAATCACAGGGCACGATTCATATACATTCAGAAATATTTTCACTCGCTTGTTTTCTTTGAACTCCATCTTCACTTCTAAATTGAGACTAGAATAGCAAACCTCATGGAAAATGGATGATCGATTCTGAGAGATGGAAGGTAACAACAAATTCTTTGAAATATTTGCCTTTTCTTTTGAAGAGATAA